>NW_010729110.1:1668514-1693402 GCF_000365185.1 Nelumbo nucifera | reverse complement strand
TGGGCCAAGCCACCTAGTAACACCCAAGGACTGTGGGCAGATGCAAGATTAGCCCATTAGGTATTATCCTCAATGGTCTTACACTTAATCTCTCATCCCATAATGATCATACACTGCCCGACAAGAGAGGACCTCTCCCTCAGCTGCAAGGAATAGTGTTGCACTCTCTGCTTATATGGATCACGGGAATTAAAAGCTTTTGCAAACATTTTAGAAACTATAATATATATATTTTTATATTTCATATAAAATATATTTCGCAAAACAAATCTCAACGATTGAAATCAGCTGCCGGCAGTCTTGGTTTCCATCAGTGAGAATGCATCCCCGATCATTACCTTTGTCCGACAGAGGGGCTGATACTGTCACTATGATCACCCACTCAGATGAATTCTCAGACTGTCCCAACATACTCAGGTTTTGACCCCCGCTAAGGATCTCACAAATTGGTACATCAAAGACAGTCCAATCTGACACCCAATGTAGTATCACCATCGAGTCTAAGGGTCGGGTGTAAGTTTCCAGTTTTGCCCATTAATCTCCAAGGTGCAGGGCAATACTAGAAATTTGGTCCAGTTCAAATCCGACACCCAGTGTAGTATCACCATTGAGTCTAGGGGTCGGGTGTAAGTTTCCAATTTTGCCCATTAATTTCCAAGGTCCAGGGCAATACTGGAAATCTGGTCTGGTTCAAAGATTCAATTAATCCAAATTGTATGTGCTTAGGGTCTCACCCTAGCAGTTGAGACAGGCCACCCCAACCGGTTTGGTGGCACATCAGTGTTAGCCTTATCAGTATAGGTCTCCCCAGACCGACTCACTGGCTGTGAGCATTCTAAACCAATACGAGTCTCATTAAGTGTCTAGTTTAAAGGTATTACACAGAAATATACTAAGGGAAATGAATCAAATATGTACTTTTATTTCATTTACAATAAACTCATAATGTACATCATTCTAATTGAAGCTAAGGGCATACAAAACTATCTAACACAATATAGAGGCATTCAACCCCAAGCAATATTAGAATGATGCACTCTTAGAGGACGAGAAGAAATACTCATCCATTGGAAAGGGAAGTCCCTTGCGGAATCCACCTAGGAGAGTGTTGAATTTATCACCAAACAATTTCCAAAATGGGCCCATGGGGACATGGGCCAACTCAAGGGAAGGGGAGCCGTCACAGACCTGAAGTGACCCACTACATCAGCATGCCACGTGGTTCACTTAGCCACCGAAGCTCCTTATGCCAAGCTTGCGTTTCAAGTAGAAATTATTTGAATAAAAAGTGAATCTTGGAAGTTTAGAGAAATTACTGATTAGTAGTTATCTTTTCGTTATTTCTGTTCCTGCTTTTCAGACATTTTTTCTCTGAGAATTATTGTACCCAACTGATTATATAAGGTTGGCTTTTTATGAATAAAGGCATGAATTTTATCCCAATCAACTGTATAGGAGGAAGGGTAGCTTCGAATTGACCTACGAGTTTTCTCTATCTCGCCAAAGTAGGGAAGAAGAAGTTCACTTCTCCATCGCTAATTGCTGGCTTGGGGAAAACAACGCAGGTTGAACGACCGTCACACGCTCAATCACATGAGCCCGTGACAGCGGGAGAGGCATCAGAGATATTTTATTTCCAAGATAGAAACCCCAACCTGAAGCGAGTTCAGTTGCCGATGGGCAACTGGAGAAACTCTCAAGAAGATTGCGCTCGTGAAAGGCGGAAATAGAGCAGTTCCCATGTGCGTTCCCCCACCTGTCACCTCTGGCCCCTCTCAAACAGGTGCTTTCTCAGATCTGCGACAATTGCAACTCTGAACCCAGAACTAAATCCAACAGAACTAAAAAAAAATCAAGCCAAACTGTAATATTCCCACTATTATTTTAAAGCAAAGTTCGGAGATGCATGACTCGGGTTAGAACTACTTTTGGGACCTGGGCAAGAGCACTACCATTAAACGAGAGGAGACACATACTACAATGCAAGGAAGGCTGTGGAGTCCATTGTCGATGGGCAAGAGCACTACCATTAAGCAGAGGTTTTTGTTGCGCCCCTGTTGTCAAAGTACTCCTAGTGTCCGTTAACGAAGGATTAAAAAGATTATTCTGCCTATCATTATTCTTTAAATTTTCAAAATCTAGAAAAGGAGGGACTATTCCAAGTAGAACATGTCGTCGACCTCTTTGAAGCGCAGAGGTAGAGAAGGGATCTATTTCTTCCTCTATTTTTTTCTCCTGTATTTTAGGTTGTCTCCTACATTGAAAGCTGCTGGGAAGTGTTTCTGGAGGAGAGGGACGATTTCAAGTAGGAGCATATCGTTGACCTCCTTCAAGTGGCAGACGTAGAGGAGGTGATAAGTCTCGGTCTGGGTGACGAAGCCGACGGCATTGATGACGAGCTCCTCGTCGTCTTAAGAAAGCCTCTGTTTCACCCCTAACCTACATGCACATTAAATGATGACGATGACGAACTCTATAATGGGTTTGATGATGAACGAACAAACCCATCAAAACTTTTTCACATACTCACCCTTCACCTGATTGCAGCTCTCAATCAGGTCGAGGTCCCCAGCTCTCAATCTGGTCAAGAATTGAAACTGCTGGTTGCCCCAAACGATACACTCATAACCTGTTTAATTTTCAGGTAAATTTAATCTATCACCCAATGATTCCGAACAGAGTGTTGCCTTGTAGGGAGAGAGAGAGGGAGGATGAATGTTTATTTTGCAGATTGTATGTTTGATACAAGTGGGAAGAACTGGGGGGTCAGACCAGAAAGATACCGTGATTTTACGAGCTGAAGAAGATTTTCTCCGGTACTTGGCTCCCCAATCCCCATATTCCACAAAGCCACAGGCTCCCCTATTTTTAATGGATGTATATATTCACAATTGAATTGACTTTCACCGTTTACCAAAGTTGTTTTTATTTGTAAACGCTTAAATAAAAAATGGGCTTTATAAAAAAGCCTATGCACCAGCCGGGAATCGAACCCGGGTCTGTACCGTGGCAGGGTACTATTCTACCACTAGACCACTGGTGCTTTGATATGACAAGAAATTTTCATAAGAGTATTTGATGTTTTTTAGGTAACGAAATTTGGTTGTAGACTAGGTCATTTGTCAAATTCTTGAATGGACCCGAACCGAAACAATGTAAAATGTTTATGGGCCGACCTATCGAGCCCAAAGAACGACCCGTGAACGGATATAATTGATTGATTACATCTAATCCAATACTCCAAATAAATCATACCACCTTATATAGGCATAGTGAATAATTAATTGTTCAACAGGAACTTCTCTTGCATTAAAACTAAATAGGAATGTAATCGGGGTCAGATTTGGGTCAATTTGAAATATCAGGTTTTGGAATACACCACATCACATCCCATTTTTCCCAGCTGGAACATAAGATTTTAATGGTGGATTCTGAAACAAATTTTAGTGTGGTCCAAATTTGATGATATACTCCCCCACGTAGCTCAAACCAAAACATGTCTCGGTGTAAAATAACACATTTTTCTATGGCATGTTTTTGAACCACAACCAAACTCTTGGGCCAAGCCATAACCAAACCCAGATCCACACCGGGAGTTCTAATGATGTGTGTATTCCCAATATATGAATTTTAATTTATTTTTTAGATTAAAAATGTAAACAAGGTTATGTGTAGTTGTCTCTGTAACCAATCGCAAATGATCACACAAGTCTCGTGTTAAGGTGTCCCGCCTCACGAGGAGAAAGCCACATTGAGCAATGGGTGTTGGTAAGGTATTCACGAGGCATTAGGGCTAAGTATAGTGCATGATCATACCCCATTTTACGAGGGCGAGAGTAGTCCATGGGATTGTTTTTTGCAAACACTGCAAATGTATTGATCCCATGTACAAGTCTCCTGGCTGCCAAGTGTCGTGTCTCATGACAATTGACATCATTGTGCTCCTCAGAAGTTTGTCTCGTGTAGACCTCTGTTCACGGGCCGGTAGTTGATGGCATAGCCTGACCTTGACCCTTCAATTACATCATGACACGTGGTATGATAGATCATTGCATGACATTTCAGCGTTATATGAACAACTATAGATCTCATTAAGTCAATGAGGCACACCCTGGAACCAGTTCGAGTACTTCATATATAGCTCAGGCACCTTGTGAGAGCGGCTAGCAGCACTTCGTCTAAGGCCAACCTATGACACCTCATTAGTATCGGTCCAATGGACCTTGGCGTGAGGCGACCTCCCCCGAAGGACTTACCGACCTAACTGAGGTCTAGGTGGTGACCTACAAGACATGCTCGTTGATCTCCTTTGCGTGCATCTTATCACTCCCAGGTCCTCCGAAAGTCAACTCTCGCACCGATTGTTGCTTCTTTCAGAAATTGCTTCTTTTGCTTAGTTTATTTTATTATTTTATGTTATATTGCTAAATTGCATATTAGAAATAATTGTTTATGCATTGTATTTATTTGCATTTGCTTTGTTTATTTTGTTTTCTTTCCGTTAATCCATTTAAAGGCAATCCAACTTAAATAAGATAAGGTGGGGATTTTATCACCCTTCCTTGGCCCAAAAATCACCATCCTTCACATGCGGTTCACCCTAAACCCTAATTTAAAATCTGGATAGCAAGATTCTTTAGGGAGCCCCACATTTGGTTCAAAGGTGTGTTGAATTTTAGGGAAGTTTGTGATTACTTTCCATAACCGGCGGTTGGGGTCTAAGGAAAGAGGTTAAATGGCTAAGCCTAAGCGGGTTTTGTGGTTATTTAATTAGGTCCTTGTGAGAGCAAGGGGAGCCTCCCACATTCCCACCTCTTACCTGGCTAACCAAAGGAAGTGGTGTAATTCCAAGTGAACCTAAGAGGATTCACATTGGTTGAACCACTAGTTTAGGAAACCCTAGGTCAGCTTATAAGTCGTGTATGTGAATTGCTTGCATCTTTTTAAATATAAAAATTCAAAATTGAATTTAAATTTCAAAATCTGAATTTGAATTGAAATTTCAAGAAAAAGAGAGAAAGTAAAAAAATATAAAATATAAAAAAAAAATTCAAATTTGAGTTTAAATTTCAAAATCCAAATTTTGAAATTAAAATTCAAAAATTTAAAATTCAAATTTCAACAAGAAGAAAAAGGGACTTCTGAGTTGTATGTTGGGAAGGAGATTTTTAAGGAGAGAAATAATAGAACCCATACTCGAAATAGAGAGATACCTCCATCACCAACATCGCAACCAAATGGCTGGAATCAATGATGCCCGACCCAGAAAGTTGAAGGAATACTTCACTCCAACCCAATATAACTCTTCATCTTAAATACAGTTGCCAGATACTCAAGCCTTACAGTATGTGATCAAGTTAAGCACAACCTAGATGCTCCCCTCTTTCTATGAGAACCCAGTGAGGATCCATACAAACACACAGACGAGTTTCTGGAAATCTGTTCCACTGTAAGGATCTAGAGCTTCAATGATGATGCCCTTAGATTGACTTTTTTCCCCTTCTCCTTGAAAGATAAGGCCAAACATTGGTTGGGAACTACTTGGGTAGAAATGCAACAAGTATTCCTTATAAAGTTATACCCTATAGGACGAACCAATACCATGAGAAGAGCCATCACTGGATTCACCCAAACACCGGGTGAACAAATTCATGAGGCTTGGGAGAGAATGAAGGAGTTAATGAGAAGATGCCCACACCATGGCAAATTGTCCAAGCCTTCTATGAAAGTTTGACGGATCAATATAGGCAAATGGTAGATGCATCCTATGGGGGGAATTTTTGAGCAAAAGTGAGATGAAGTGTATGTGCTTTTCCGAGACCTTGAGTGAAAACTCCATCAATAATAATGCATCCTTGTATTCCTCTGAAAGGTCAGTGAGACCCACAAAGAGGGCAAGGCTCTATAAAGTTTGGACATAGAGCCCGGGGCAAGAATGGACTGGAATGCCATCTCGAGAAAATTGGACAGGGTAGATCTTCTAGCCCAAAAGCTTGATCATTTTTTCACCTTTAATCAGCAACCGGGACCATCTACACCATATCCTGAAGTTTGCTCCATTTGTACCAGCCCGACCCACCAGGTTGATGATTGTCCCACGGTGGCCCAATTTCTGCCATTTATCCAAGAACAGGTTCAGGTAGGCCAGAGTTTCTTAAGGCCCAACAATGATTCATTCTCAAATACTTACAACCTTGGGTGGAGAAATCACCCTAACTTTTCTTGGAGGACACATCAACTCAATTCACAGTCCCAACAATATCATCATCCATCTAACTCCATGGCCTAGCAATTTTAGAGGCCATAAGTACAGAACCAATTCCAACAAATGTACCTTAGGGGAAGATGAGTGCAATGTGGATATAGTGGATGATCTTTTGGATAACTTGTCTACCCCTTGGTTAGTCTAGTTTGAGCCCTGTTTGTATGAAGAAGAAAGTAAGTCTAAGAGTCTGGATGGAAGAAGTGAATGAATGTGTCTGGCTGAAGACGTTAAACTTAATGCTGGTTGGGAGGCAACCCAACGTAGTTTTTAGTGTTTTTGCTGTTAGGATTTGAGCTTTTTTTCTCTCTTTTTTTTTTTGATTCGAGACCAGGTGGCAAACCTTGAACCCCTCAGGAAAACCCTATTGATTGTTCCCTTTGGCCCAAGTCCTTTTTGCATCAGCCTAGTGATGCCATTGGGGACAATGGCATTTAAGTTGGGGGTGAGGAAAGAGAGAAAAAATGAAATTTAAAAAAAAATTGAGAAGCTAAGCCTTTAAATATGTAGAATTAAAATTTTGCAAGAAAATTTAAAATTTCTTTCCATTAAAAGAGATTCCCAAATTGAAAAAATTGAGGAAACTGATAAAAGAATATTAAATTTTGTAGAAATTGGTAGTAAGTGATAGGAGTAGAAATTGGTCTTATGAGAATATTGTCGAAACCGTTTAGAAATTGAAAAATACTCCCAAGTTTGCTCCTATCAAGATAAGAAGAGAAAGATGGAGAAATTAAACAAAAATTCATCAAATTGTTAGAAATAGTGGACTGCCCTGAACAATGTTGCAAAAAAAAGAAAAAAGGGGTCAATGGACACTCTAGACTTAGTAATCGGGTCTTTTTACCTAAGTCAAGTGTCGGGATTCACATCAAACGGAAAAGGGAATGCCAAAGACGATCACCTAACACTCAGTAATCGGGTCTCTTTACATAAGGCAAGTGTCGAGATTCACGTAAAACGGTGGAAGGTAACAATAAAAATAAGTGTGTATATCAAGTTCAGGGGTAGAAATTCTTATACCCACCTTATTTCAAAAATCAATCTCAGCTTATCGAGACAGTCTGCAAACGGAAGGGTATATAAGATTTTTAGGCCAAGTTTCTGTAATATTCAAAGTAAGACAGTTTTACCCCTTAAGCCCAATACCGATCTATACAAAGTTTGAGAATTCTGAAATCAGGATACTTGGCTAATTTTGTCAGGGATGATCTTACAATGGAAATGATTTCTTTACTTAGTATAATTTTAAGGCTACATTGCTAAGGGACTAGCAATGGTTAAGTTGGGGGATGTGATAACTCTGTAGTTTGATGCCTTAAGGGCATCATTTCAGGGGTATTTTCGGCCTTAGAATAATCAAAATTTCCCATTTTCCCAGTTAAATTCAATATTGTGACCTCTGAGGGTCTCTGTGCAAATCTTGGGGAAAACTAGGGAGTTTCAAGACTGAAATGCAATTTTTGGGAAGCTGGTGTGAAGTCCAGCTAAGAGAGGGGGTGTTTTTGTGAAAAACTGAGCACAGGAGGGCGCCTCCTATCTACTAAACCCAGAATGGCGTCCCTCCTAGTGTATTAGCATGCTCCCCTCTCCTTAGAAAACCCTAGGGCGCCTCTCCGCTCATTCTTTTCATCCTTAACAAACCCTAGCCACCCCTAACTGGTAAATCCTCACCTTCCATCCCTTCTAATCTCCACCATCCATTATAGGGCACTCTCTTTTTAGCATTCTAACCCTAGGGAGCCACCTAACTCCTAATCTTCACCATTCAGCCTTTAGCCATTAAATCTCAGCCCTACATAATATTGGGTGCCCTCTCATTTTCTTTTCAGCCCTTGAATTACCTTAGAACAATCCTAACCCTCCATTCAAAACCCTAGGATGCTCATATTTCTGCAAAAAACTAGATACCGCCCCCCTCTTTCTCTCTAATCCTAGTTTTATCCTTCATTCTCTATAAAAATGACCCCAACGGCCCTGGAGAAGGGGTTGGTCAATTCACCCAGTTCACAAGGCTAAGGTTTTTTGAGGAGTTCAAGGGTTGTAGAAGGGGGGGGGGATGCTCAGGAAGGGTTCCTGCAAGCTGTTCAGCCAATCTGCAATTACCGCCACTAGATCTGATCAACCATTCTTTTCTTTTCTTCATTTTCTTTTCCGTTATTTTTATTTCAACACTTTTTAGATTTAATTCTTGTTCGTTTCTCTATTTTACAAATCTGAATTCGTCTGGTTCAAGGCGAAGGTGTCTCGAGGGGTTCAAGGGCTAAAGAGGGGAAGGACGCCTAGTTCTTATCAGGAGGGGTTTCTGCAAGCTGTCCGGCCAATTTACAGCTACCGCCATTGGATCCGAATTTCAGATCACTTTTATTTATTTCTTTTGTTAATTTCAATACTATATTAATTTCTGAATTTTAGTTATTGTCTTGTTTAATTCCGAACCTTTAATTTCAGCATTAATAAATTTTGTTTTCTTATTTTCTACAATTCCCAATTGTATTATCTTTCCCAGATCTAAGTACGCAACGATTTTTCCCTTGCTTCTCTGTGGATACGACCCGTTCTCACCCATTTATTGCGTTTATATTTGTTTGAGATTAAAAAAAAAAATTATAAATATTAAACTGGTGTTCCGAAGTGGTTAACGACACGCTTTTGACAACACCAGAGGCCAATGAGGACAAGTTGCGGACTAGCCTCGACCTAATGGAGGAAGTTCGTGACTTGGCCTACATCTGGACCGCAGCGTACCTGCAGCGGATAGCTCAGTACTATAACGCTTGAGTCAAGAGATGCCAATTTCAAGTTGGCAACCTGGTACTCAAGAAAGTTATGGTACCTGAGCCTAATGCGGGAAAGCTGGGTCTGATATGGGAAGGCCCCTACAGAGTTTTAAGGGTTATCAACGAAGGCACGTACAAACTTGAAACCATAGAGGGGAGGCAGATACCTCGTGCATGGAACATCAACAATCTACGAAGATACTACGTCTAAGGCTCAGGTGCAGCCTTGTCCTACGTCAAATGCAAACCTCGACCACACATTTTGGCAACTAGGATAAAGCCAACCTACGCTATAAACACCTCGGCTAGAAAAATTTAAAAGGGGAAGCTAAACCACATTAAGCTTTAAGGCCCCCTCAAGACAGCCTCAAGACATGTTGACTAATCTGTGCAGTCGGCCCCCATCTAACTAGCTCGACAATGTTCTGACTTTGCTAGTTCACTTTTTAGCACCACAACTTAAGTGTACTTCAGTTCAAAGGAAACCAGTATGCTTTTAGCACCTCGACAAACATGCAAACTTGTCCGACTTCTTCATAGTCGTCCTCCACCTTGGTTTCAGGCTCCGCATTGACCTTGTTGGCTACTCCTTCAAGGACCGGCTTGAGGAACATTGCGTTGAAGTCTGCGTAAGTGGAGTGACCTAAGGAGGTAGTTGCGTAGTTTGAAGCCCTTCTTGAGGACGACACGATGAATTCCTCTCCTGAGGTGTTCGGCCGAATTACAGAACTCCTTGAAGTTTATATCCTTGGTACGGTAAATGTCCTCAGAGTGCCTACTCCGCCTCACCACAAGTAGATGAGTTTGCTCTTGTGCCCTATAATTAAGATGGCGAAGTCCTAGTAATGTTGCATTCAAACCTTAGACTCTTCTGACTTGGGGAGCAAATTGGATTGATGCCTACGAACTGATCGAACTAGTTATTTTGGGCTAAGGACCCATAGCGAGCTACTTCCTTTGCTGAACTAACCTCGTCTCAGGTGTGGGGGGCCAATTGATGAAGGGTGATTTGGCCCTCCAATGACATCGCAACGCATGGCACAATAGGACCGCCGCATGACACCTCAACACCAGACGAACAACTGTGGACCTCATTAAGTCATGGAGGGGCCTCAGAACCAATCTGAGCACCTCGGGAGAGTGGCTAACAACACGTCGTCTAGGGCCGACTTGTGGTACCTCATTAGTAAAGGTTCAAGGGACCTTGGCATGAGGAGCGACCTCCCCCGATGGACTTACCGACCTGATTGAGGTCCAGGTGGCGACCTACGAGATGTGCTCACCAACCTCCTTTGCGTGCATCTTATCACTCCCAAGTCCTCTAGAAGTCAACTTCTGCACCGATCGTTTTGAAGGTAATTGGATAAGGCACGAAAGCCTAGTCCGCATGTGAAACTATCTCCGAGGACTTCGGACCAATAAGTCACGTCCTCCCAAGGATCTTGGACGCAGTGCATGAAGCTCATGCCAACCAACTCTTATATATAGGCACCCCCATTTTTTAAGAAAGGGGCACATGATTTAGCTCTCACATTTCACTAGCTCTCTAGTTCTCTCACTTTTTTAGCTCTCTCAAAACTTTTCGTTGACTTAAACATTAGAATGTCCACCCTGGGTGAAGCAACCCAAACACTCTAATCTCTTTCTTGCAACTCGATCAAACAACCTACTCAATCCTGCATCCAAATTGTCTGCCTCGTGCACCATCAGATTCCACAGCACATCCCAAGATTCCCAACTTATATTATTGGAAGTATCTTCCACTAACAAATTAGGGAGATATTCCCAATGCTCGCTGCGATATGCATGTGGTGCACCCTCTAAAGGGCGCAGATGTGAACTCCACTCAATTAGGTTAATGGACTCACTTTCAGTTCTCAAGACTCAGCTTTCAGACTAGCACAGGACCAGGATTCAAGTTGAGATGTGGTTGGACCAGTATTGTCAGACCAAGATCGATTTGAACAGTCAAACCAGATGGACTGGCGTCACTTTCCATTTATAAAAGTATAACCATTCTCCTATTGTCTTGTTTCCCTATAATGGAGCATCCTTATCCTTGTTATATGATCATGACCGTTGAGATAGAATAATGGATAATAGTCAGCCAGTCTTCAGTACCATGTGTCATGTACGTAACACAATAATATTTTCAGGCACCGTAAGAGGTAAAGGGTAAATTCGTGATGATATTTTTTTTCTGCTGCTGCTGGAAGATATTATACGATGTCTTCGGGTCGAGAAGTAAGAGGTAGCCCCCCAAGCTCAATCTCAATCTTTTCTTTTTATAGAGCGCTTCTCACACCGACCTTACGGCCACATCCTGCCCTGTATTAAAATTATCTCCCACAAAATACCCTGTATTGAAATAATAAATATGAGAGATGTTCTCGATGTGCGATCAGAAGATACTGTAAAATCGGTGTAAGGCGCGTTATGTGAGAGCAGATTCGGGCCCCGCACTCCGGCGGCCCGGCCCCACGTCGATGCCAACGTGGTCTATCAAAAATGTGGGCCAGGTTGGGGTGGTTCATCCTTCAGAATTCGTTCATCACTTGTGCAAATATGTCTGCTCTGCTCGCCGTCAAAGCTGAAGCACTACACGTAACGCAAGCTGACTGACTGCTATACGGACATTTGTCTCATTGATTCCACCTTATCTTTTTTTGATTTTAACTGTTCAGTTCACTTCTAAAACTCTTAATTCCACCTTATAATTATTATTATTATTATTATTATTTTTTGCCTTTGCTCTACAAGACTACAATGCTTTTGTTTTCATCAAAAGTTTTCAGTTGAACTTAGGATCTGTTCCGGCTATCCCTCTTCTGC
The DNA here is from genome assembly GCF_000365185.1 of Nelumbo nucifera. The sequence goes on along the minus strand of NW_010729110.1, from coordinate 1,681,528 downwards.
ATTCGCCTTTCCATCGTTCGACCGACCACTCACCAAGCAGCGATGAGCACATACAGAACGGTTGAGATTTTTGAGCCTTCACCATCTCTCTTCGTTAGAGAGACATCCATTTTCAGACCCAAACCCCTAATTTTCCCATCATTCATAGAAGAAAATGACCTTGCTTTCACTCTCGATCTATTAGACCCTAAGCCTAGCCTCTCTGACTTCGATCTCTTTCCCCAATGCTTCTCCTTTCCTTCTCCGTTGCCTCCCTTTAATGTCTTCGAAAACGTTACCGATCTCATCCAGATCGACAAAACCCCATTTTCTTCTACTTACAAGAGGTACCAAGAACGAACGGCCACTGATTTCTACTTGCGAAACCTGTGCAATCGTGTATCTGCTCTCGAGCTGGGATGTGATCGGTTCCTCAATGCCAAGAAGATCAATGATCTGGAACGGAAGTATTCATGGACCGCGGAGATCAAATCCCCGGAGAAAAGTGGCCTCGATCGGAAGTATAAGTGGACAGCGGAGATTAAGGCTGGAAAATCCAAAAACGGTGTGCCAGGAGGTGTAGAAAAGAATTTCAAGTGGACGGCTGAGATTAAAGGGCCGGGAAAAGACTCTCCCATCTCTCACACTTATACGTTCAAAGCATCAACATCTCCTGCCGATGCCGGAGAGTACAGTGGTTACTCCTCCAAGCCTAAGAACAAAGGCGCTAAACATTTGCCCTCCAAACGTGTAGTGGAGATTGAAGAACCGACTGGTCATGGAGCCATTGTTCTTAAACAGGTCCAGTTACTCCCTTGTTTACCTCCACCACTTACTGCTTTAATGGTGAATAGTGGATGGTGATTGCAGGACCGCTGAAGTTGAAAGTGGCAGGTCAAAAGCTCCTTGACCGGAAAACCTCCAACTTTAACGGTGTTGGAATTGCTTGGATTAACTTGTTTGGATAATGTGGGCATGTTTTTGACGGAATTATCTTGATGACTGGTTAATTAGCAACAAAAATTTATCGCTGGATAGGTTGCAGTCCCATCTGACATCTGGTTGTAACGTCGGGCGGCACTGCAACTGCTGGAGCTGTAAATTTGTCTCGGCTGATTAATGAGGCCTTTTCTTTTTGTTTTCTTGTTTGTTGTGGTAAGGCTTTTGCTAAGAGGACTCACAATGGTAAGGGGAAGAAGAAGGAATTGTCTCCCCAGGATGCGGCCATAGTGATCCAGATGAGCTTCAGAGCTTATTTGATCCGTCGATCCCAAGCTCTTCGGGCACTTAGAGATCTGGCTGTGGCCAAAGCCAAATTGAAGGAGATTAGGACATTGTTCAACAACTTCTGCTACAGAAAACGCATTGCCCGTGATGCAGAGGAACGGCAGAGGTTTTCTGAGAAGATTATTGTCCTGCTTCTCACTGTTGATGCTATAGAGGTAGTCTGATAATTTAATTTTATTTTTAAGTCCTTTGATCAAAATGCTCTAATATTTTTACTACGTTCATGAATTTTCCCTTGCCCTGTCCAATTAAAGGAATTCTGTTATTCTGATGTATAAAGTAGTTAACAGTTCAAGTTATAGCAAAACCTGTGATGAGTGCTGTTGGGTAACCATGAGTCTTGTCTAGTGGAATTGGAATTATGATTGGTTACTGGTTACAACATGAGTCTTGTCTAGTTTAGTTTATTTCAACTTCCTTACCAGCCAGTGTGTCCAAACATTTGTCCAGTTCAGAATTGAATGGGTGTCATAGCCTTTTTTACTTCTCTTGTTTAAATCTTAAATTGCTTTTAGACAACATATACTCGCATTATTAGCTACTCAAATTTAACCATCTAGTTAGGCTTCAAATTAAAAAGTAATAATTTATTGGGTCTATGTTGAATCTGTGTGACAATGGGAATAGCATATTTGTACTGTTTTGTTCAATGAATGTCTTGTGGAGACATTATCTCTGAAAATGGTGTGTTCAAATTTACCAAATCCATGTAATTATTATCCATGAGAAATCGAACATTCAATTGGGTTTGGTTGTTTCTGTTTTTTTCTATATTGTATTAGGGAGCTGATCTTATGGTTCGAGCAGCAAGGAGATCAATGGTGGATGAGCTGGAAGCAATGCTCGATGTGGTTGATCCCCAGCCTCCTGGTAAGTTAGGTTCCTTGAAGAGGAGGAAGTTCGATCTGCCTGAGGGTGGTATCCAGAATGAAATTGCAGCTGGTGTGACAGAGGTTGTCCAAATGCTGGATCAAGTTGAAAATGGGGGTAGTACCTTTGAAGCATGCTTGTGAGAACATGGCTAAAGTGAGGCCCTTCTCTTCCTGTTGTTCTTACCCTTTTATGTTGTCTTCTGCTGTTAACCTGAGAGATGTAGGTATTGCGCCCTTTTAACCCGTTTTGTTGATCAAAAATTTTTTTCGAGACTTTCCCGCAAAAGTAATATGATGGGTTTGAAGGGGAGCCCCTGAATGTGTTAGGCACTTGGACTTTGTGTTTGTAATGTTTAAATGCAACCATGTTTTATCTACAAGTCTGGCATTTCTCTCTTTTATTGTTTTCCTTTATCCAGGAAGAAGCAAGGATGGTCCAGATGGTCATGACAGTTATGACGGTTGGTCTGTGGATTCTTACGGTGGTCCCTTGTTGCTAGGTTGTTAGTCATGCATCTTTGGTTTTTCCCTATTCCTCCCGTAATTTGGTCATTTTTTAAGTTTTAATTTATAGGGTCAATTCGTATTGATAGCCTAATTCGTTGTTTTGCTTTTATTCGTTTGCTCATAATTCGCCAGTCCTAGAGGGTTCGATGGGGCCTTTTTCAAAAACACGGAGGGGTTCCTTGGTTGTGGGCTTCCAATATTCCCACTGCGTTGAGGCAGACATTAGACAGCTGAGTTATTGAACAGGGAAATAAAGGCCCGTAGGCAATTCAATCACTAATGCTGTGTTTGGTTTGAAGGAGAAAGTAGGGAAAGGAAGGGAAAGGTAGGGAAATCTTTACAAACATAGCATTAACAAACTCCGATTACAGATTGGAAGACTCCCCCATTAAAAGATGTTGAATACAAGGAGGAATTTGATGCCATTGCTTAGGCTCAGTTTGGAAGGAGTACAATACAAATTTGTAGAGTGCAAAATCTTGTATTTTGTATGTATTTGCAGAGTATATATTTGTATTTGTACTCCTACCAAACTGAGCCTTAGGAAAAATAAGGTTCAACAGCAATTTGAACAATACATGCGTCACTTTGTTCCCTAAGGCTCCGTTTGGTTTGTGGGATGGGGATGAGAAAAATGAAATATTTCAAAAATATTTCCTTTTCTCTCGTTTGTTTCAAGGGAAGTAGAGGGATGGGATGAGAAAAATGTGGGATCTCAAATCCCAAAATCGTGAATTTGGGGTCGCATCAAAACCGTGCGACCCTGGTGGAGAATTTTGAGAAATCACTGTTACCATCGACGACGAAGAACCAGTGCAACCTCCCCTTCCCTATTCGAACCTAGAAGAAGAGTAGCAGCGGTGACTTCTTCCTTCTTCTGCTACCTCCCCTTTAAAACTGCTACCTTCCTTGTTCGAACCTAGAAGTAGAGTAACGGCGACGACTTCTCTTTCTTCTCCTACTTCCCCTTTCGAACCAAGATTTGCTACTTTTTCCGTTCGAACCCAGAAGCAGAGCAGCGGCGACGACTTCTCTTTCTTTTTCTTCTGCTACCTCCCCTTTCGAATCCAGATCTACGACCTTCCCCGCTCGAACCTAGATCTGCAGCACCGTTCATTGTCTTCACTTTATGCCGATGAACTATTGTTCGTTTTCATCTTGGTGAAACAGAGCACCTCACAACGGCTTTCTCTTCGTCACAATGCTTTTTCCATTATTTTCCCATATCTAAAATCAAACAGTAGAAGTGTAAATTTTTACACTTTACCATCCCATTCCATTCCACCCAAATCTTCTCACAAACCAAACGGAGCCAAAGGCTACTGTATAGGTTTCCCACCCTTTCCCTACTTTTTCCTTCAAAGTTTAAACTAAGCACAGCTAGCCTAAGTGTCGAATGTGATTGATGTGTACGTCTTCAAATTGTTCGAGAGCCTTGTAATCGGTGATGTCGTGGTGATGGATATAATTTGTCAAGGAGGTTAATAAGAAACCTGAAACAGGGCCGGTACAACTTGTAAGTTGTAACGAGTCTCCTTCAAGGATGATTCTTTGGTGCTGATACTGTATAGCCAATTGAAGATCAAACAAGAAAGTCAAAGCCTCTTCCTCCAATGGAGAGCCAACCCCAACAGGTTTAATTTGAAGAAGCAGAAGCACTGATGTTCCCATTTGAGTCACGTATGGCTTTTCCTACGCCGGCTTTGTTCAAGCAATGAGCTCCGTCAACATTAAACTTGACCACTCCCATCGGTGGTTGTCTCCAAAATGACAACTACAGTAGGCTGTGCAACCTTTAGAGGGTGTAAATCTGCATCATGCACGGTTCCCTCCATCAAATAGTCGCTTTGACAGGTCTAAAATTCTTCAAACATGTTCAAGGCCTGCCTGCAACCAAACTCTTCGTGGCTCTAGTGAAATATTTCCAAAAATCAAAGCACATATTGCCTTCCAAATACACCATGCAACGATCAGCACTTCATTGACCTTAGTAGTGTCTTGATTAGAGTCTTTTTGGTCAAACAAATACCGCAGCCATTCTACGAAGGAACAGTTTACCAAATCAGTACAATCATGGAACCTTGATTCAAATCAGACTCTTACCGAAAATTCACTTAATTGTATACAATTAAAGAAAGGAAAATTGCTATTCTTTAAAACTCACCACGAGTCTTCAGTATTTCTCTTAAATTTACCATAACTTATTTAAAATCAGTAAATTTTTGTTTTCCAAAAATCACCTTTCGTTAAAGTACCGTTAATGTTTATTAATAGAAGTTGTCAATGTCAACGTAAATATAATTTTTATGACCAAATTGCCCCTAAATGGCGAGTTAGGAAAAATGGTCAATTAGGGTTAGATTTATTCTCCCAAAATTCTCTCTCTTACACTCATTTTGTTGACCACCCCTTTCTGCCTCTCTCATTAGATCTTCAACTATCTCTCTCTTTGCCTCTCTCATTAGATCCTTCGGCTGTTGCACCGCCTCTCTCTCTCTCTCTCTTTGTGCCACTCAAATCTTTAGTTTAAAGGTTACTGCCACATAGATCCACCAGTTTGAGGATTTGAAAGAATGAAGACGATAAAAAAATTTTAGAGATTTTTTATATTTTGAAACATTTTCATTGTATTCTTTAGAATGTAGAATGTAAATCCCCATTGAGCATTTTACAAATTTATGCAAAAAATACTTTTGTAAATTTTTAACTAATTGAATATATTTTTTTTTGAAAATTTGTTGCAATATTCATTGGATGCAATGTCTAATTTTTGTTTGATTTTTTCAAAAGATTTTATCAATTTATTAGTTCAATTATTTTGTTTTTTCTAAAATATATAACTTAAAAAATTATTGTTTTTTTTGTTTTTTCCTTTTTAGTTGATACATACATACATACATACATATATTATATACATATATATATATATATATATATATATATATATATATAGATAGATAGATAGATAGATAGATAGATAGATAGATAGATAGATAGATAGATAGATAGATATATAGATAGATAGATCGATAGATAGATAGAGAGAGAGAGAGCTATGGCACATGGGGTGACTGAAGTTCTTTAGCTAAAAAATCTTTTAGTGAAGCTTGGAGTTGCTGTTCACAATCCTATGTCTCTTTACTGTGACAAGGCATCCATTAACATCGCCAACAATCCTGTCCTACATGAGAGGACCAAGCACATTGAAGTGGACAAACACTTCATAAGGGAAAAATTGGAAAAAAGGGAAATTTGCATCCTTATGTCAATTCCAAGGAATAACTTGTTGATGTCCTCACAAAAGGACTTCCATACTCGCGGCACAATGAGTTGTGTGACAAATTGGGCATGATAGACATTTACAGCCCAACTTGAGGGGGGCTGTTGTGAAACTTATTTATTGGTTTGTTGTTAGTATGTTGTTAGTATCCTGTTAGCCTGATCAATTTAGGTGCTATCAGCTAGTTTTCTTTTTTTTTTCTTTTTTCTTTTTTGTTATTTGTTTATTATTTGGAATTTCTACCAATGACATTCTTGTAATTTCTAATCTTATTATTTTAAGAGAATATAAATAACAAGCTGGTAGCCGCCAGCCCTTATCTTTGGTTCTCAATCGAACCTCCCTCTCTCTCTCTCTCTTTCTGGAAAGAACACACGGGCTATTCTAAGATATGAGGAGGAAGAAGAGGAAGGTGACTCCCCAGGAAGCTCCTCAGGTCGTTACTTCCAATCCCGCTAGACGAAGAGCAGTCAAAGTCGTGTCGGTGGTTGACCTCGTTGAGTGGTAACATTCGTAGGGGACCTTGCTTGGAATTCCGAGGAGCCCCTTCCATAGCTCGGGGCTAGGGCGACCACTACTCCAGATGCTGAGGCCACTTCTGAGGAGAAGCGCACCATCATGGACTTCCGAACTGCCTTAGTAAAGAGCAAGGAGGTCGTCTTCCTAGACGAGGTCGCAAAGCTCCATGAGTCACGTCCCGGTGAACTAGGTGGGACGCTGACGCATTGCTTCCTAGTGGTATGCGCCCAACCTCTTCCTTCATACTTAGCTAAATTTTATTTTGCTGCAGATACACCATTTCTTTTTCCTCAGGCAGACACCATGGCCCACGCTATGCTAGGTCAAGCTGAGAGGGGAGCTGCTAGAACCCATGCTCTTGAGGAGGAGGTGATGAAGCACCGATCTCACTTGGAACGAGCTAGGCGACTTGTCCATGACCTAAAGGTTGAGATTGTCCAGGAGTGAAGTCACAGTGCTGACCTAGCGAGCACCACTAAGAAATTTACCAACAAGCTAGAAGCCAAAGGCTGTGAGTAATGGAAGAAGGAGGCCAATATAGCTGACTTCAAGGGAAACTCCTTGACGACGTCCATGCTACTAAGGTCCGAGTTGTCGAGGACTTCAAGACTTTGCCCAATTTTCTAAAGGAGTGGAAGGAGTTCAGGATAGGCGCCTTCCATTAGAGTTTCAAGCTATGTTGGATGCTGGTGGCCTCGGTGTATCCCAACTTCGAACTGGCCAAGCTGAAGAGTTTCGCATGCACCGACGAGATGATGGCTTGAGTTGATCAGGAGCCTAACTCCGAGGAGGAAGATGAGGTCGTCAGGGGCGTTGATGGTGGCACAGACGGCGGAGCTGGTACTAGCAGCAACGGAGTCGACGGCGTCAGCGTTGAGGAGCCCAAAGACATTTGAATTTCTTACCTCTTTTCTTGGAGCCCCCTATATATATGTTGTATGCCGAACCTCCATGCTCGAAAATCTTAGAAAGATCTTTTTCTTTTTCTTCCTTTTTTAGTAGCGATGTACGATGTACTTTTTGCATTACTCAATAGAATTGACTTTTTTACATATACTGTGCCTCTTTCTTGCCTTCTATTTTTAGTCACTAGGAAATAGACTAAGTTTTAAAACATGATCGGAGGTTACTGAGGTGTACCTATGCCTAGGTCTCAAAGTGACTAGGCTTATGATTTTGGCTAAGTCAAAAACGATATTGATGTACCATCTGCCAACATCTTTTAGGTCGGCATTGGGGGCCTTAGAGCTGAAACTGGTTTGGCATCCCTTTGTTCGTTTGACCAGGTTGCCGTAGCGGGTGGTCTATACTTTTGTTCTTCTCGCGGACGTAGCTCAAAACTTCCGGACTCATCATAAGTAGAATCTCCTTAAGTTGTTAACATTCTCCACACGAGGTACCTACCTCCCCTCCAACATTTCGAGCTCGTACATACCTTCGTCGATCACCTTGAGTACTCTGTATGGGCTTTCCCAGTTCGGACCTAAGTTTCCTATGTTGGGCTCAAGTACCATAATCTTCCTATGTACTAGGTTGCCAACTCAAAATTGGCATGTCTTAACTTGGGCATTGTAGTACCGAGCTACCTGTTGCTAGTATGTTGTAGTCCGAATGTAGGATAAGTCATGGACCTCCTCCACTAGGTCGAGGCTAGTTTGTAGCTCATCCTTGTTAGCCTCATCGTCGTACGTCTCAGATTGCAAGATTGACACTTCGATCTCTGTTGGGATGACAACCCCCGTCCTGTATGTCAAGTTGAAAGAAGTCTCTCCAATCGCCATCTTGATAGTAGTTCAGTAGACCCAGATAACATTAGGCAGCTCGTCCACCCATAAACCTTTAGCTTGGGAAAGTAGATCTTTCATTCCGTGGAGGATCGCCCTATTCGTCACTTTGGCCTAACCGTTTGCTTGGGGGTGGGCCATTGAGGTAAAGTTCTATTGGATTCCCATCTTGGCACACCAATTCTAGAACTTGATGTCTTCAAACTACTTCCCGTTGTCCAATATCAGTACCTTGGGGAGTCTGAATTTGCAGATGATGTTCCTCCAAAAGAAATTCTGAACATTACAAGCTTTGATGGATACTAACGGCTCAACTTCCACCCACTTAGTAAAATAGCCCACACGACCACCAAGAACTTCCTCTGCCTGGTCATAGGTGGAAAAGGGATCGAGGATATCCATCCCCCACTATGCGAATGGCCACGGGTTGGTGAGGTACCTCAGGTCGGCGACGAGCTGATGTGGTATGTTAGCGTAACACTAACACTTGTTGCACTTCTGAACTAACTCCATTGTTTCTGCTTTCATTGTGGGCTAATAGTAGCCTTGTCATAGAGAGCTTTCTGGGCCAGTGCCCTACCCCCCAAGTGTCCATAGAAACCTATGTGGATCTCACGTAGCACTTGGTTCACTTCTACTTGTCGCAAGCAACACAAGTAGGGGAGTGTGAGTGACTTGTGATACAACTGTTCACCAATGATAACATAGCGAGCTGATTATCACTCTACCCTATGAGTTGCGTTGCATTCCACTGGTAGGGTCCCGTGGCGTAGATAGTCAGATAATCGATGATTAGGTCGATCTAGCTTGGTTTCGCAGCCAAAACAGGAGTGACCTCTTCTACCACCCTTTCTATGCTAGGTCATGGCAAGTTTTCAATGTAGATTGTTCTCTTCAAGATGTCTATTGCGTCAACCAGCTTCGAGAGTGCATCAATCTCAGTGTTCTCAGGCCTTGGAACTTGTTGGATATACCAAGAGTGGAAGTGGAGCAAGAGTTCTCTAACCTTAGTTAGGTAGGCTAACATGGCGGGCTCCCGAGCCTCATACTTACCATTTACTTGGTTCACCACTAATTGGCAGTCACTACACACCATGAGATGTTTCATGCCAACCTTCTTTGCCAATGATAGCATGGCATTAAGTGCCTCATACTCAACTTCATTGTTCGAAGCTCGGAATGCGAATTGAAGAGTATACTCTAATTTCACCTCGCTAGGTCCATAGAGGATTAGCCCAGCTCCGCTTTCGCATTGGTTGGACGAGCCATCCACATGAAGGATCCAAGGCTCTTTGTTCCAAGTCAGGTCAGGCACCATCCCGGTAGATGTCTCCGAGGTGGCCACGGGTTCGATTACTTCACAAGTCGGCATGTTGAACATGCACTTGGCGACAAAGTCTACTAGGACATGGGCCTTGATCGCTAGGCGTGGCTCAAGCTGGATGTCGTACTCGCTGAACTCGATTGCCCATTTTGTTAACCTAACTGAGACCTTGGGCTTCTGAAGGACTTGTTTTAGAGGTCGATTGGTTAGGTCCACAAAGTTATGGGCTTGAAAGTAGGGGTGTAGTTTACGGGCTCCTAGCACTACTGAGAAGGCTAGCTTTTCGATATTCGGGTACCTCATCTTGGCGGCATGTAGGAATTTACTTATGTAGTAGACAGGTCACTGCACCCTATTCACCTCACGAGTTAAAACCGAGATGACTAGCTCATCACTCACTAAGAGGTAGAGTTATAGCTCATCTCTGGGCTCAGGCCTAATTAGCAAGGGCGGTGAAATCAAGTACCTTTTTAGCTTGTCAAATGTGAGTTGGAATTCTTTGGTCCACTCAAAACCGTGGTTCTTTTTTATGGCTTTAAAGAATAGAAGGCACCGCCTATCTGACTTGGACATAAATTGGTTCAGGGCGGCTATCCGACCTGTTAGCCTTTGAACTTCTTTAATTGACCTTGGGGGTCTCATATCTAGGACGACCTAGATTTGTCTGGGTTGGCCTCGATGCCGTGTTGGTTCACTATGTACCCAAGGAACTTGCCTGACGTGACACCAAAGATGCACTTGTTCGGGTTGAGCTTTATGTTGTATTTTCTTAAATATCAAAAATGCAATTTAGCTTAGAAATTTAAGAATTTGAAAACTAGGTTTTCACAACCATATCATCGACATAAGATTTAATTTTATTTCCAATTAAATCAGAAAATACTTTGCTTACAAGGCATTGGTTGGTCGCTCTAGCATTTTTAAGCCAAAGGGCATAACTTTATAACAGTATAAGCCTATTTTAGTTACAAAAGCAATATTTTCCTAGTCGATTGGATCCATCTGGATTTTGTTGTAGCTAGAGTAAGCATCTATGAAACTCAACAACTTGAACCCCTAGGTCGCAAAACCAAGCAGTCTATCCAAGGGAGTAGGAAGTTTTCCTTTGGGCAGGTTTTGTTGAGGTCGGTGTAGTTGATGCACATGCGCCACTTGCCGTTGGCCTTCTTCATGAGCACTAGGGTTACAATCGAGGTCGGGTATTGAACCTCTCTAATGAAGTCAACTTCGAGGAGATTCCCTACCTCCTTGTCCACTATCCTCCACCACTTTAAGGTGAGGTTCATTTTCCTCTTCCAAACTATGATCTGCACTGTCTTCGCAGGGTCGATATCTGAGACCAGCACTAGGACGGTGTCCTCCATAGGGCGAGCTCTCTCGTCATTGTTCTCTTCTAGTGGCTCCATACCGACATCGATGGCCTAAATTACTTTCCCTTTGAGTGCGATCAGATAACACTTTTACGACTCAAACTGATCTCTTCGCACCACTCACACTCCATAGTTTATCGAGAATTTCATCGATAGATGATAAGTCGATACTACAGCTTTGAGTGCATAAAGGATCGGTCGGCCCAAGATGGCATTGTTGGGCAAGGGAGTCATGACCACTAGGAAGTAGTGGTCGAAGTGCACATGGTTTGATGGCAAGCCCGCTGTTATAGGCACTCTTATTTGGCCTAGAGGCCGCACTACTTCTTCACTGAAGACAACTAGGAGGATGTCGGCTGGTAGCAGGTCCTTCCTCTCAAGATCCATTCGCTCAAACGCCTTCAGGAAGATGATATCCATCGAGTTGCTAGAGTCAACCAAGATCTACTTTACTTTGAAGTCGTTTATCACTAACTTGACCACGAGGCTTCGTCATGTGGATAATAGATCCCATGAGCATCATCCTCAGTGAAGTAGATTACTTCCTCCACATGAGGGCGCTTAGGCGGTTTCTCGTCCTCATGCATAAGCTCCCGGGCTGAGTTCTTTCCCGCTGAGGTGCTGCATCTTGCCACAATGGACCCGCCCGTGATCATGTTGATTACACCATGGATGAGCCACTCTGCTAAGGTGCTTCCCGATCTGCCTCTCCCGAGGTTGTATCAAGTCAGACATTGGTTCAGAGGGTAGAGAGGCCTCTTAAACCGATCCCTCTAAATTGGTTTTGAAAAAATAAAACCTAAAAAAAAGTACCGATACTTTGAACCTTGGTTCTGATCCCTACTTGACTGCGATGCTTCTTTGGGCTGGTCAGCAAGTCAGTGGTGGTCTTCATGCTTGATAAACTGCTTTAGGTAACCTTGGTGAATCAACTACTTGATCTAGCCCTTGAGATTATGTTTGTTTTCTGTATCATAGCCGGTGTCCCGGTAGAAGTGGCAATACTTGTTTGAGTTCTTGTTGGTGGGGTTCCCTTTCATCCGAGGTGGCCATTTGACATACTCGGTTGTCCTTATTTTCATTAGGATCTCCCCTTTCTTCACGTTCAGTGTGTAGGTATATAGTGTTCATGCAGTCCCTCAGAGAACATTAAACACTGAAGTGATACCACGTGGCTGCATACGAAACGCCTACAGCCAACTTCCCTGCTGCGCTGAACCCGCGATGCACCATAGGCCTGTGATGAACCCACATCATGCATTGCAGAATCGCGATAAACCCACGGTTCATCACATGCCCTCGACGAACCCACTCGTAGCCTGAGCCAAGAGAAACCCGTGCCGAGCCCACGGCGAGGCCTGTGTGTGGTCAAACCCGCGATAAACCCATGACCCGTTAGAAGATGCGACGAAATGCCACATAGGGCTAACAGGACATCACCCGCCAGGCAGTGACGTCACGAGTGCCACGTTGTTTAAGGCATACAAGAGGTGGGTAGCACATGTGAGTAATGAGGGCTATTGAGTGAACGGAAAGTCGATCCTCAAGAAGATCCCCACGAGACATGTGGAGAAACCTCAATAGTGCACTTAATGATTGATAGCAAACACAATATCCCCTTTCATAATAGGAGACGAGCATCTTTATCTCCTACCTTTTAGGGTCTTGGGATCTCCCCCATAAATAGAGATCCTCTTCATATTGGAAGTCATTCAACACTCGGCATTCGAGCACCCCTTTGCCTCGGACTCCTTACTCTACCTAGCACCATAACCCGAGAGCCAATCTCCCTTGATTCCGGGTCTTTCTCTGTCTTTCAAAGAAACCATCCCCCAGCCAAGCCTTATCCTACCTACAGTAAAATCTCGGGTTTGTCTTTGATCACAGAGAATAGCCACACGAAGGATTAACTTTACATCCATCCCTAAAGAGCAGAGCAACATCTCGAAAACACCAACCCGAGAATGAAGAACCAACCCAAAATAGAGACACCAATCTAGGCTGACATTGAAATCCTCTCGAACAAGGTATATGAGTTCGAGGAACTTTTTGAAACCCTGTTTGAAAAGCTCGAACAGATGCAGGAGGAGAC
>NW_010729110.1:1617352-1666564 GCF_000365185.1 Nelumbo nucifera | reverse complement strand
TATATATATATATATATATATATATATATATAGATAGATAGATAGATAGATAGATAGATAGATAGATAGATAGATAGATAGATAGATAGATATATAGATAGATAGATCGATAGATAGATAGAGAGAGAGAGAGCTATGGCACATGGGGTGACTGAAGTTCTTTAGCTAAAAAATCTTTTAGTGAAGCTTGGAGTTGCTGTTCACAATCCTATGTCTCTTTACTGTGACAAGGCATCCATTAACATCGCCAACAATCCTGTCCTACATGAGAGGACCAAGCACATTGAAGTGGACAAACACTTCATAAGGGAAAAATTGGAAAAAAGGGAAATTTGCATCCTTATGTCAATTCCAAGGAATAACTTGTTGATGTCCTCACAAAAGGACTTCCATACTCGCGGCACAATGAGTTGTGTGACAAATTGGGCATGATAGACATTTACAGCCCAACTTGAGGGGGGCTGTTGTGAAACTTATTTATTGGTTTGTTGTTAGTATGTTGTTAGTATCCTGTTAGCCTGATCAATTTAGGTGCTATCAGCTAGTTTTCTTTTTTTTTTCTTTTTTCTTTTTTGTTATTTGTTTATTATTTGGAATTTCTACCAATGACATTCTTGTAATTTCTAATCTTATTATTTTAAGAGAATATAAATAACAAGCTGGTAGCCGCCAGCCCTTATCTTTGGTTCTCAATCGAACCTCCCTCTCTCTCTCTCTCTTTCTGGAAAGAACACACGGGCTATTCTAAGATATGAGGAGGAAGAAGAGGAAGGTGACTCCCCAGGAAGCTCCTCAGGTCGTTACTTCCAATCCCGCTAGACGAAGAGCAGTCAAAGTCGTGTCGGTGGTTGACCTCGTTGAGTGGTAACATTCGTAGGGGACCTTGCTTGGAATTCCGAGGAGCCCCTTCCATAGCTCGGGGCTAGGGCGACCACTACTCCAGATGCTGAGGCCACTTCTGAGGAGAAGCGCACCATCATGGACTTCCGAACTGCCTTAGTAAAGAGCAAGGAGGTCGTCTTCCTAGACGAGGTCGCAAAGCTCCATGAGTCACGTCCCGGTGAACTAGGTGGGACGCTGACGCATTGCTTCCTAGTGGTATGCGCCCAACCTCTTCCTTCATACTTAGCTAAATTTTATTTTGCTGCAGATACACCATTTCTTTTTCCTCAGGCAGACACCATGGCCCACGCTATGCTAGGTCAAGCTGAGAGGGGAGCTGCTAGAACCCATGCTCTTGAGGAGGAGGTGATGAAGCACCGATCTCACTTGGAACGAGCTAGGCGACTTGTCCATGACCTAAAGGTTGAGATTGTCCAGGAGTGAAGTCACAGTGCTGACCTAGCGAGCACCACTAAGAAATTTACCAACAAGCTAGAAGCCAAAGGCTGTGAGTAATGGAAGAAGGAGGCCAATATAGCTGACTTCAAGGGAAACTCCTTGACGACGTCCATGCTACTAAGGTCCGAGTTGTCGAGGACTTCAAGACTTTGCCCAATTTTCTAAAGGAGTGGAAGGAGTTCAGGATAGGCGCCTTCCATTAGAGTTTCAAGCTATGTTGGATGCTGGTGGCCTCGGTGTATCCCAACTTCGAACTGGCCAAGCTGAAGAGTTTCGCATGCACCGACGAGATGATGGCTTGAGTTGATCAGGAGCCTAACTCCGAGGAGGAAGATGAGGTCGTCAGGGGCGTTGATGGTGGCACAGACGGCGGAGCTGGTACTAGCAGCAACGGAGTCGACGGCGTCAGCGTTGAGGAGCCCAAAGACATTTGAATTTCTTACCTCTTTTCTTGGAGCCCCCTATATATATGTTGTATGCCGAACCTCCATGCTCGAAAATCTTAGAAAGATCTTTTTCTTTTTCTTCCTTTTTTAGTAGCGATGTACGATGTACTTTTTGCATTACTCAATAGAATTGACTTTTTTACATATACTGTGCCTCTTTCTTGCCTTCTATTTTTAGTCACTAGGAAATAGACTAAGTTTTAAAACATGATCGGAGGTTACTGAGGTGTACCTATGCCTAGGTCTCAAAGTGACTAGGCTTATGATTTTGGCTAAGTCAAAAACGATATTGATGTACCATCTGCCAACATCTTTTAGGTCGGCATTGGGGGCCTTAGAGCTGAAACTGGTTTGGCATCCCTTTGTTCGTTTGACCAGGTTGCCGTAGCGGGTGGTCTATACTTTTGTTCTTCTCGCGGACGTAGCTCAAAACTTCCGGACTCATCATAAGTAGAATCTCCTTAAGTTGTTAACATTCTCCACACGAGGTACCTACCTCCC
This sequence comes from Nelumbo nucifera, assembly GCF_000365185.1. Next base: position 1,664,276 of record NW_010729110.1, on the reverse strand, counting down.
CTCCAACATTTCGAGCTCGTACATACCTTCGTCGATCACCTTGAGTACTCTGTATGGGCTTTCCCAGTTCGGACCTAAGTTTCCTATGTTGGGCTCAAGTACCATAATCTTCCTATGTACTAGGTTGCCAACTCAAAATTGGCATGTCTTAACTTGGGCATTGTAGTACCGAGCTACCTGTTGCTAGTATGTTGTAGTCCGAATGTAGGATAAGTCATGGACCTCCTCCACTAGGTCGAGGCTAGTTTGTAGCTCATCCTTGTTAGCCTCATCGTCGTACGTCTCAGATTGCAAGATTGACACTTCGATCTCTGTTGGGATGACAACCCCCGTCCTGTATGTCAAGTTGAAAGAAGTCTCTCCAATCGCCATCTTGATAGTAGTTCAGTAGACCCAGATAACATTAGGCAGCTCGTCCACCCATAAACCTTTAGCTTGGGAAAGTAGATCTTTCATTCCGTGGAGGATCGCCCTATTCGTCACTTTGGCCTAACCGTTTGCTTGGGGGTGGGCCATTGAGGTAAAGTTCTATTGGATTCCCATCTTGGCACACCAATTCTAGAACTTGATGTCTTCAAACTACTTCCCGTTGTCCAATATCAGTACCTTGGGGAGTCTGAATTTGCAGATGATGTTCCTCCAAAAGAAATTCTGAACATTACAAGCTTTGATGGATACTAACGGCTCAACTTCCACCCACTTAGTAAAATAGCCCACACGACCACCAAGAACTTCCTCTGCCTGGTCATAGGTGGAAAAGGGATCGAGGATATCCATCCCCCACTATGCGAATGGCCACGGGTTGGTGAGGTACCTCAGGTCGGCGACGAGCTGATGTGGTATGTTAGCGTAACACTAACACTTGTTGCACTTCTGAACTAACTCCATTGTTTCTGCTTTCATTGTGGGCTAATAGTAGCCTTGTCATAGAGAGCTTTCTGGGCCAGTGCCCTACCCCCCAAGTGTCCATAGAAACCTATGTGGATCTCACGTAGCACTTGGTTCACTTCTACTTGTCGCAAGCAACACAAGTAGGGGAGTGTGAGTGACTTGTGATACAACTGTTCACCAATGATAACATAGCGAGCTGATTATCACTCTACCCTATGAGTTGCGTTGCATTCCACTGGTAGGGTCCCGTGGCGTAGATAGTCAGATAATCGATGATTAGGTCGATCTAGCTTGGTTTCGCAGCCAAAACAGGAGTGACCTCTTCTACCACCCTTTCTATGCTAGGTCATGGCAAGTTTTCAATGTAGATTGTTCTCTTCAAGATGTCTATTGCGTCAACCAGCTTCGAGAGTGCATCAATCTCAGTGTTCTCAGGCCTTGGAACTTGTTGGATATACCAAGAGTGGAAGTGGAGCAAGAGTTCTCTAACCTTAGTTAGGTAGGCTAACATGGCGGGCTCCCGAGCCTCATACTTACCATTTACTTGGTTCACCACTAATTGGCAGTCACTACACACCATGAGATGTTTCATGCCAACCTTCTTTGCCAATGATAGCATGGCATTAAGTGCCTCATACTCAACTTCATTGTTCGAAGCTCGGAATGCGAATTGAAGAGTATACTCTAATTTCACCTCGCTAGGTCCATAGAGGATTAGCCCAGCTCCGCTTTCGCATTGGTTGGACGAGCCATCCACATGAAGGATCCAAGGCTCTTTGTTCCAAGTCAGGTCAGGCACCATCCCGGTAGATGTCTCCGAGGTGGCCACGGGTTCGATTACTTCACAAGTCGGCATGTTGAACATGCACTTGGCGACAAAGTCTACTAGGACATGGGCCTTGATCGCTAGGCGTGGCTCAAGCTGGATGTCGTACTCGCTGAACTCGATTGCCCATTTTGTTAACCTAACTGAGACCTTGGGCTTCTGAAGGACTTGTTTTAGAGGTCGATTGGTTAGGTCCACAAAGTTATGGGCTTGAAAGTAGGGGTGTAGTTTACGGGCTCCTAGCACTACTGAGAAGGCTAGCTTTTCGATATTCGGGTACCTCATCTTGGCGGCATGTAGGAATTTACTTATGTAGTAGACAGGTCACTGCACCCTATTCACCTCACGAGTTAAAACCGAGATGACTAGCTCATCACTCACTAAGAGGTAGAGTTATAGCTCATCTCTGGGCTCAGGCCTAATTAGCAAGGGCGGTGAAATCAAGTACCTTTTTAGCTTGTCAAATGTGAGTTGGAATTCTTTGGTCCACTCAAAACCGTGGTTCTTTTTTATGGCTTTAAAGAATAGAAGGCACCGCCTATCTGACTTGGACATAAATTGGTTCAGGGCGGCTATCCGACCTGTTAGCCTTTGAACTTCTTTAATTGACCTTGGGGGTCTCATATCTAGGACGACCTAGATTTGTCTGGGTTGGCCTCGATGCCGTGTTGGTTCACTATGTACCCAAGGAACTTGCCTGACGTGACACCAAAGATGCACTTGTTCGGGTTGAGCTTTATGTTGTATTTTCTTAAATATCAAAAATGCAATTTAGCTTAGAAATTTAAGAATTTGAAAACTAGGTTTTCACAACCATATCATCGACATAAGATTTAATTTTATTTCCAATTAAATCAGAAAATACTTTGCTTACAAGGCATTGGTTGGTCGCTCTAGCATTTTTAAGCCAAAGGGCATAACTTTATAACAGTATAAGCCTATTTTAGTTACAAAAGCAATATTTTCCTAGTCGATTGGATCCATCTGGATTTTGTTGTAGCTAGAGTAAGCATCTATGAAACTCAACAACTTGAACCCCTAGGTCGCAAAACCAAGCAGTCTATCCAAGGGAGTAGGAAGTTTTCCTTTGGGCAGGTTTTGTTGAGGTCGGTGTAGTTGATGCACATGCGCCACTTGCCGTTGGCCTTCTTCATGAGCACTAGGGTTACAATCGAGGTCGGGTATTGAACCTCTCTAATGAAGTCAACTTCGAGGAGATTCCCTACCTCCTTGTCCACTATCCTCCACCACTTTAAGGTGAGGTTCATTTTCCTCTTCCAAACTATGATCTGCACTGTCTTCGCAGGGTCGATATCTGAGACCAGCACTAGGACGGTGTCCTCCATAGGGCGAGCTCTCTCGTCATTGTTCTCTTCTAGTGGCTCCATACCGACATCGATGGCCTAAATTACTTTCCCTTTGAGTGCGATCAGATAACACTTTTACGACTCAAACTGATCTCTTCGCACCACTCACACTCCATAGTTTATCGAGAATTTCATCGATAGATGATAAGTCGATACTACAGCTTTGAGTGCATAAAGGATCGGTCGGCCCAAGATGGCATTGTTGGGCAAGGGAGTCATGACCACTAGGAAGTAGTGGTCGAAGTGCACATGGTTTGATGGCAAGCCCGCTGTTATAGGCACTCTTATTTGGCCTAGAGGCCGCACTACTTCTTCACTGAAGACAACTAGGAGGATGTCGGCTGGTAGCAGGTCCTTCCTCTCAAGATCCATTCGCTCAAACGCCTTCAGGAAGATGATATCCATCGAGTTGCTAGAGTCAACCAAGATCTACTTTACTTTGAAGTCGTTTATCACTAACTTGACCACGAGGCTTCGTCATGTGGATAATAGATCCCATGAGCATCATCCTCAGTGAAGTAGATTACTTCCTCCACATGAGGGCGCTTAGGCGGTTTCTCGTCCTCATGCATAAGCTCCCGGGCTGAGTTCTTTCCCGCTGAGGTGCTGCATCTTGCCACAATGGACCCGCCCGTGATCATGTTGATTACACCATGGATGAGCCACTCTGCTAAGGTGCTTCCCGATCTGCCTCTCCCGAGGTTGTATCAAGTCAGACATTGGTTCAGAGGGTAGAGAGGCCTCTTAAACCGATCCCTCTAAATTGGTTTTGAAAAAATAAAACCTAAAAAAAAGTACCGATACTTTGAACCTTGGTTCTGATCCCTACTTGACTGCGATGCTTCTTTGGGCTGGTCAGCAAGTCAGTGGTGGTCTTCATGCTTGATAAACTGCTTTAGGTAACCTTGGTGAATCAACTACTTGATCTAGCCCTTGAGATTATGTTTGTTTTCTGTATCATAGCCGGTGTCCCGGTAGAAGTGGCAATACTTGTTTGAGTTCTTGTTGGTGGGGTTCCCTTTCATCCGAGGTGGCCATTTGACATACTCGGTTGTCCTTATTTTCATTAGGATCTCCCCTTTCTTCACGTTCAGTGTGTAGGTATATAGTGTTCATGCAGTCCCTCAGAGAACATTAAACACTGAAGTGATACCACGTGGCTGCATACGAAACGCCTACAGCCAACTTCCCTGCTGCGCTGAACCCGCGATGCACCATAGGCCTGTGATGAACCCACATCATGCATTGCAGAATCGCGATAAACCCACGGTTCATCACATGCCCTCGACGAACCCACTCGTAGCCTGAGCCAAGAGAAACCCGTGCCGAGCCCACGGCGAGGCCTGTGTGTGGTCAAACCCGCGATAAACCCATGACCCGTTAGAAGATGCGACGAAATGCCACATAGGGCTAACAGGACATCACCCGCCAGGCAGTGACGTCACGAGTGCCACGTTGTTTAAGGCATACAAGAGGTGGGTAGCACATGTGAGTAATGAGGGCTATTGAGTGAACGGAAAGTCGATCCTCAAGAAGATCCCCACGAGACATGTGGAGAAACCTCAATAGTGCACTTAATGATTGATAGCAAACACAATATCCCCTTTCATAATAGGAGACGAGCATCTTTATCTCCTACCTTTTAGGGTCTTGGGATCTCCCCCATAAATAGAGATCCTCTTCATATTGGAAGTCATTCAACACTCGGCATTCGAGCACCCCTTTGCCTCGGACTCCTTACTCTACCTAGCACCATAACCCGAGAGCCAATCTCCCTTGATTCCGGGTCTTTCTCTGTCTTTCAAAGAAACCATCCCCCAGCCAAGCCTTATCCTACCTACAGTAAAATCTCGGGTTTGTCTTTGATCACAGAGAATAGCCACACGAAGGATTAACTTTACATCCATCCCTAAAGAGCAGAGCAACATCTCGAAAACACCAACCCGAGAATGAAGAACCAACCCAAAATAGAGACACCAATCTAGGCTGACATTGAAATCCTCTCGAACAAGGTATATGAGTTCGAGGAACTTTTTGAAACCCTGTTTGAAAAGCTCGAACAGATGCAGGAGGAGACAAAGAGCGCCCTCCAAATCCTTCTTCAACGTTTGGCCCAAGCTGACAAAACCCTCTTCACCCCCGCCACCACCCTTGTCGGTGTCGCTAGTCCCAGCCGCCATGCCTCCAACCCAATTCTCGTCGTCCCAAAGTAGTCCAATAGGGCTGACTCGACACCAACCCAGATAGGCCACCACCCTGTCAACTAGTCCCAAACCTTCCTCCACACTGACACGATGACAGAAACCCCGCTCAGCCGGAACAAATTATGAGAATATGTCCAGGGGCTAGTGGTTGAAAGCTGCAACCGAGCGCATGATTCGGCCATCTTACAAAAGTTGTATTCTGACTGCATCTTGAACAAGCCCTACCCCACCGGGTACACTTCTCCACAGTAATGGTCGTAGTACGATGGACAGAGGGGTAGCCCACAAGAACACCTCAGCAAGTTCGAAGACATCCTCGGTTCTTTCACTCTAGACAGGGATCTCAAAGTACGCGAGTTCTCAAAATCCTTGACAGGCTCAGCATACACATGGTTCATAGGTCTCACCCCAGGGAGCATTGATTTGTGGGGTGAGCTGGCAAAGAAATTCCTATCGAAGTGGTTCACCTTGGAGAAAAAGCTGACGATGGCTGACTTAAGGAACGTAGAACAAGGATCGATAAAGGATCTTTTGGCCTATGTGATGAGATTCCAGAAGCTAATACACTCTGTATTCGATGAACATGCTACAGAGAAGAGTTTCGTCAAACAGTGTGTACAGTGCATGCGCCCCACCTACAAAATCGGCATCGAGAACATGGAGGTAGAGACGTTCAGCCAATTCTGGAGGTGTGAAGAAAGGATGACACGCACCGTTAAAGACACCTCCCCATACAATAGGAATGAGGGGTAAGTAGTTGATCGGTGGTCTAGAAACAACGGAGGAGCCAACAGGGGCCGTACCAGGGGACCTATTGGCATGAGGACCTCCCCGTACATCGCAGCAGGGAAGTTAGTTCTGGTTCTGAATGGGAGAAGTTAGAATGCTAGCATGAGGACCTACTGCCTCTGTAAGGGGACCTGCTCCTTCTTTGTGGTGACCTACTATGCCAGTTATGAGGGGATTTGTTGTGTTTCAACGACTTACTCTTTTGCCTTTGCTTGTTGATCCTAAACTCATTCTTCGATCTCATTCGTTTATCACTCAATTCTGACTGAGACCTGACACTTCTTCAGCCTTCATGAACTTGGCAACCTGGTTGAGGAACTCCTCCATATAGGCCAAAGGGTTCAACTCGACCTCCTTAGTCCTAGTGCAAGTTAGGATGTCAGATACCATTAACTACCGTAGTGAGCTTTATGGCCAGGACAAGGTTAGGTATCTGAAGCCTCCCAAGGTTGAATCGCTTGATGTAGTTAGGGGTGGACACGAGTTGAGATTTTCACAAGCTACTCGAGCTCGGCTCAAATCGAGCTTCGAGCCAAACTCGAGCTCTCAATTATGTCCGTTTAACAAATGAGCCGAGCCTGAGCTTTCTGAAATTCGGCTTGCTAGGCTCGTGAGCCTAACGAGCTTATATATATATATATATTATATTATCATATATATATATTATACCTTTTTCATAAATTTTATTGGTTAAACTATATTATAATTGTGGTCCCTTATACATAGTAGCAATTGCAAGAGAAATGCAAAACCCTTACGACCTTACCCTATTCCGCTATTCGACCTACCCAGACCCACTCAAACTGGATCTCCTTCGGGCTCTGTCCTTCTCCTTCCTGTCTAGTCTCCTCTCACCAATCCACAACTCTCGCTTGTCTCCTCTCAGTCTCTCACATTCGTAGGCTCACAGCCACAAACTCATAGAGTTTATTCAGCCTCTCACCAATCAGGCAGTCACCACTCGAAAACTCGATCTCCTCTGTCCTTCCTCTCCTCTCATTCTTAAGCTCTCACCTCTCACCACAGCTCCTGCCTCTCAGTTTCTCACTCTCGTAGCCGCAGGCTCACAGTCACAGAGTTTAGTCCTCCGGCCTTGGCCAATCGAATACTCAATCTCAGACCTCCCCTCAGTTTCCTCCTTTGTCCTCTCCTCTCAAGCTCTTAGCCTCTCACCACAACTCTCAGTCTCTCACTCTTGTAGACTCATAGTCTAGACTCGCAAGCCGCAGCCTCTACCTCTTACAATCACAAAGTTTATTCAGCCCAACCGACACTTGTTTATTCACAGTCACTCAGCCACTATGGACGTCGAAGGTGAGACAAAGACGAGGAAAAGAAGTACAAATTTTGTTCAAATCATTGAAGAGGGACAAACAATAGATCTAGATTTGTCTGTTCTTCTTCATCTTCTTCTCATTCTATTATGGGTTTGGGTTTTTTTAGTTTTTATAGTTGGGACATAATGTACAAACATGATATCATAGCATGTGAAAATGCTTCATGGATTTTAATCTGATTAGGCTCACTAGAGAAAAAAAAATCAGAGAACTCAAATTCGATCGATTGATCAAGCTCGGTTCATTATTGAGCTCGAGCCGAATCGAGCTCAAACACATAGATTCTATAATTGAGCTGAAGTCAAGCCTCCATTTCTAATTCGAATCAAGCTCGAGCTCGAGCTCGATGTAGTCCTGGAGCTTCTCATCTAGTCATTGGACCATGCTCAGAAGATAGGTTGTTGACTTCGAGAAGAGCTTACTCGTCACGAAATGGGTGGTGAAGACGTCGACGAACTAGCTCCATTTCTTAATTGAGACTGCTGCCAGTCTTGAGTACCACATCCGAGCTGTACCCTAAAAGGTGGTCGGGAAGGCCATGCAAACGCTCATATTGTTGGCCCCGTGTAACTGCATTAGGGCCTAGAAGCTATCGAGATGGTTGATTGGATCGGTTGTTCTGTCGTATAATTCTAGGCTAGGGGCCTTAAAGTCCTTAGGTTGTGGGGTCATGAGGATTTCAAAGGCCAGTAGCAAAGTGCGGTCATCGGTTGTGTTGACGAGGTAGCAATTTGGATTGCCTCATTTTCTTCTTCCTTCTTTTTTGCCTCCTTGTTGTCATTCGGGGTGAAGCAGATCCTTCCCACATTGCGGCGTGAACATCTGCAACGCCTTCTTCAGGACCCCTCAATGGAGCTGGTGGCTTTAGACGTCATAGCTCGGGTTGATTCCATGGTAGGAACTTGGTTTGGGTCGTCATGATGGTGAGGTGGGTCCAATACTTGACTTTGGTTCTGGTCGTCGGGCTACTGATTTTGGTTAACATTTTGCCCGACGACCTACTGTTGTTGGTGTTGTGGTTGTTGTTGTTGTTGTTGCATCCCTACTAATGTGGCAAAATGGCCTTCGCACGTTCTCATTTGTAGGTCAATCCCATGGGCAAACTACACTAGCTCGTTGAACTAGTGACCATCAATTCCGACAGGAACCACGGAGGGCTTGACTGGTGGAAGAGGTGCGTTCACGGTGGGTAGAGGGTGGTTAGGGTTCTACATGACAAGGATGGATGGTAAGGTTAGGGGCACAGTAAACTGCCCGATAGTGACAGAGGGGACCTTAGGGCTCATGGCATGCTGGTCCTACCCCCTTGTGACTGCTCCATCAATGTGTGCATTGTTGTTGATGTTGTTGTTGGAAGATTTCATCAAACATGTAGTTAGAGAGAGAGAGAGTATGAGAACAGGGCTTTTGTGTAGTGGTTCCCATAGACGACGCCAATTGATGATGCGCAATCTGGTTCTCCCTGCTGGCAGACAGTTCGAATGTCGAATTGAGTAGGTCACTTGGTTGAATTGCAAGAAAGTGATTATCAGTGTCCCAATTTCTTTACTCGGAGTGGGCACTCCGATCCTTAAGTCAATGAAGAGCTTTGAGAGAGATAAAAGCTTGAAAACTAGAGAGCTAGTGAACTGTAAGAGCTAAATCGCACGTACCTTGTGGGGTTGGAGGTGAGGCCTTTATATAGGTGAGCTACTGTGAGCCTCACGAAATGTGTCTGGGATCTCCCGTCCATCTAGTTTGGAGGTGGTTTCATGCCTGGAGATGGACTCCGCATAAGCGGGTAACGTTTATCCAATCCTGTCCAAAGCGGGAGGGGTGATAACCAGCTCTTCTGACGTGGCATCGTGATCCTGGGGAATTCAAAGGCGATAACCGACTTAAGAAGGAGGTTGCTTGTCACGTTAGGCACGTTGCTAACTGGAGTTGGGTCAGATTGGATTGGTGGAAGCAAGTCGCCTCTTATGCCGACCTGAGGTCTTGCTTGGTTGTTCGCAGTTCAGCCTATCGGAGTAGTGCCGAGGTCGTCAAGGCGGTTGTTAAGTGTCCAAAGTGCTCCTGGGGTCTGCTTACATGGTGCCAAGATGTCACTCTCATGTTCTGCAATGCCACGTGTCATGATATCATTAAAGGACCAAATTACCCCTCATCAGTTTTGATTATCTTTTTTGAAAATTTTATCATTTTCTTGTGTTTCTACATTTTTTTATATTTTTTCTATAATATATAATTTTGAATTTTTATCATTTTATGTACTTTTGCAATTTTGGTTTTTATCCAATCTTTATATTTTTTGAGTTTTTCCCCTCATTAGTTTTGATTATCTTTTTTGAAAATTTTATCGTTTTCTTGTGTTTCTACAATTTTTTATATTTTTTCTATAATATATAATTTTTTAATTTTTTATCATTTTATGTATTTTTGCAATTTTGGTTTTTATCCAATCTTTATATTTTTTGATTTTTTTTTTTTGCATTTTTAGTGTGTTGCTATAGATTCCAATGTTTGTTATAATTTCTGTTTGTTTCATTTTTCTATTTTCTATAATCTATACGTTTTCCTTTATTTTTTGTTATTTATCTGCAATTTCTGTGTTTTTCTATAATTTTCAATGTTTTCCTACGATTTTTATTTTCTGATTTTTTTTTAATTTCTATCATTTATATAATTTAAAAATAAGTTTTTATTTTGTTTTCAATTTTTATATTTTTTGATATTTTTGTAATTTCTGTGATTTTTTGTATTTTATATTTGAAAATATTTTTTGAACTTTTTCCTTTTTTTCATGTCTTTTTAGTTAAAATATACATGTATAGCTTATATTTTTCTATAAAGGTTAAAATGGTAATCAATTAATACTCGTTAATCTGTTTAATATCACGTTACTGACATGGGTTCCTAGACGTTTGAAAAGTTACGATGAATTTAAAAGAAACATTGAAAATTCACGGTGAATTTTAGACAATTTCCGTTAAAGAAATAAAATTCTTAACCTTATTTCTTTATTTTACTTTTGTTGTATGAAATCTCACATTTTCTAAACCTTATTTCTTAATATGGGTATAATAATTTTTGAGTTTAGCTTTTAACTTTTAAGCTTCAACTCCTATTTTATTTGCAGGAAATTTTCCCAGTAACTGCAACTGACCCCCAACAAAATGCCAACTCACCGGATGTAAGGTATTGTAATCGGTGGCTGTCTGATACGTGAAACATAAGGTAAATGGCCTTTTCACCCATTTTAGAGGTAGGCAGGCTTAAGACGTACCCCTAACCTATTTTTGAAATAAAAAAAGGCCTCAAATTAGGTTTAAAATACCAATACACCCCTTTCCACTTATCAGGGGTGTATTGATAATTTGAACCTTGTCGCATTTTATTGAGTGTCTCAACATTGTCTAATAACCAATCTCCGATTTCCTATATTGTCATATATTTCTGCACTTTCTTGATTTGATTGCAGGCGTGTCCATGCTTTATTGAGGATTGCAAGAAAGTGCTGCTATTTTTTGTATGCAAATTATTATAGAATGTTATAAGTGGATTTGCTTTTCTTTCTTTCTTGCTTTTTTTCAAACTAAATGAAATGCCCAATACATTACGGGGCTCCCTGAACTGGTGAAAAAAAAAATTAATATCTTTATAAAAGAAAAAGAAAAAACAAATTTAATATAATGCACTACTGTCTACTGTAATTAATTAATTGTACTTGAGATTTTCCTGATTTATCTTTTGTTTCCTTTTAAAATTGATTTATTCCAAGCACCAATGAAAGTAAGCAGTCATTTTACACCAATAACTCCACGAAGCAAATAATTTATATTCAAGGCCCTGCAAATGAGCAAGCAATTCCACCCTCAAAGAACCACCACCAACTGGACCATTATAACAAAGTTTTCCTAAAAGATCTCTGAAATTCCACCCATCTAGTCTAAAAGGGCCGGGGTTCTTATCAATGGAGAGAGAGTGAGAGAGAGACATCAGATCCAGATGGAAGATGTTAGGAATTAGGGGACCTTTCTTTTGGAATATGGAGTACTTGCAGCTGCAGGTTGAAATAATTTGATAGGTAATTCATTCTACGCTTGCTGGCCTCCCATCCTTGTGAGTCATGTGGAAGATGAATTAAGCAAGGTAACCATCTGAAATGGTGTCTGCGATGCAAGCATGGGTAGATGTTTGGTGGTCCAAGCCGCAGTTTATCAACTGTACTATGCAGAGAGGGGAAGCCCAATGAATGACGGAAAGGCAGCAGAAGAAGGATGACATTTCCGCTATCAATCAAGTGAGTTCAGTTGAAGCAATTAATTAAGAATTTATGTCTGTTCCTCACAGACCGCTCTTCAAACTGACCTTACAGTGTATTAAGAACATCTCTTATCGATAATAACGTACAAGAATGGGAGATATTCGTCGTGAGGTCGGAGTGAGGAACAAGAACAGATCCGGTTTCATTAATTAAATACTTTGTGCATCACGAGCCTGCAATACAGCAAGTGTGGACCGAAAGCAGCCAAGCCTTTGTAAAGGAACACAGGACAGGAGGGAGTCCTTGTTCGTCCCTGTCTCGGGACTTGCAATTGGAATAGCTCATGGATCATGGATGGATCTTTCAGTTCTGGGCTCAATTGTGATATTTTGTTGTGTTGGACAATTGCTTTACTTTTTGTTATAGGACGTCTGCTGGTGATTCTGTAATTCTGTTGAACAGTTCACTTAATTTTTATTTGGACATATGCTCACCGGCCCATGTTCGACTATGACATGTCTCTAACTCTTATTTTGCTAGTTTTGGATCCATCAATTGATTGGGCTTATAAGGTCACTAAGGGCCCATATTACACTGATGAGTGATGAAGTTGAGGATGACTCTCCCGTTTCTTACAATTACAGAATTAGTCACAAGCAATTAGCACTTCCATTCCGTGACAGCTATTTTTCACTTTATTATTGAATTCCAAGACATGGAATTTAGTTACTTAGTCTGTGTTTGTTTGTAATGTAATTTTTCTTTGCATTAATGCAAACCTATGGTAGTGTAAATGATTTGGGTGAAATTTTGATTTATTTTTATTTCAAATTTTACCTTATTTTATTTGATTGTAGTAAAAATGAAGTAAAATAAGACCTTAAGACTCCATTTGGAAGGAGTACAAATACAAATATGTAGAGCACAAAACCTTATATTTTGTATATATTTGTATTGTACATATTTGTATTTGTACTCCTTTCAAACTGAGCCTATGCAAAATAGAGTAGAACTCAAGACAAAATTAAATCAGAAGTTGCATTTTTTTTCATTTTTACTTCCTTACATTTGTACTAGTACAAATAAAATTACATTGCAATCAAACGCAACCTTTAACTTAGTTTAAAAATAGCACAAATACAAATATATACAATAAAAATATATACAAAATACAAGGTTTTAGATTTTACACTATATATTTGTATTTTTAATATTCATTTCGTAGTTTTTCCTTTTGGTATTAATCAATGCCTAAATCTCCCATAGGGGTCGGGTCGTTAACTTTTCCATGAACAGTGTAGTATCACATGATTAACCAATATTTATGCACAACTCTTTTTCTTTGGGGACTCTCTCTCTCTTCTTCTTGATTAAATATGTCCAATCCTCAACTCTATTTCGTTTCTTCTCCTTCTTTCTTTTTTATTATATTTTTCTTTTGTTTTTTTTTTGTATGGATTTTAGTATAAGAGGTGGAGTGTTGGGTAATGGCCTTAATCGCTACTTTGATTTTCACCGTTGATAACTATTTCCTTATTTTATTCCATCGGTACTTACAGTTCTGGATGGTTAAAGTTCTAGGTGGATCCAGTTTCGACGATAACATATTTGGCGATTAAAATTCTAGGTGGTTAATGTTCCAGTTCTGGCAATAACAATTCCGACAGTTTCAGTTCTGGATGGTTAAAGTTCTAATTGGTTCCACTTCTGGCAATAACAATTCTGGCGGTTACATTTTTCGGGTGATTAAACTTCCAATTGATTCTAGTTTCGAAGATGACAGTTTCGACGGTTATGGTTTTAGACTATTAAAATTCTAATTAGTTTCAGTTTAAAAGTTAAAGTCCCGACAGTTATGATCATGGATGATTAAAGTTATGGTGAATTGTGATTGTATTTATCCAACTCTTTCAATGGTTGGAAATGCATACATTTATCTGCCTCAGTATTTATTTGTTGTAGAAGTTTTTTGCAATGGTTGGAAATGCATACATTTATCTGCCTCAATATTTTGTTATTTCTAGAGATTTATATTTTTTCTCGGTTCTATTACTACTTCTTTGTAATGAAATATTATGTTTTGCCTTAAAAAAAAATAGTATTGGGACTCAAAACCGCATATGGACGGAGACAAATCATCCACATACCAACTGAGCTTTGACCCCTCAATTTGTTTACTCCCAAAACCAGTGCACAACTAAGTTCATGGACGTACGCATGCTTTTCTCAATTCATACTCGCGTGGGAAAAGCTATTCAACCATGAATAGTCGTCTTTTGAAGAATGTTGTTCAACATTGAGAAACAAACCTAGCTACATGGACAATGAATCCAACACCATCAAAATTCAAAATTGCTGAAACAAATAAGTCACCATAAGGTCCATAACCGCTTTATATTCTTCATTTAAATTACAGAGTACAGACAAAGATGTTAGGCCTTTAAAGTTGAAACCAACCAATCCAAATTTTGCAAAGTGTGCACCGACGAAAATCCCGATCTAATGGCTTTTGCCTTTTGCAGAGTGGTGATGGCTGTTTAAGAGACTTGAGAAATGGACCAAATGGTCCCAATTGAAGGCCGAAAGATGGAGGGAATAATGGAAGGCTTCTCTCTCTCTCTCTCTCTCTCATCTATCTATACATCTCCTCTACCACAATTAAATGTAATGTCAGTCTCGGGTGGAGTGTCCATTAACAATGAAAGCCCCGGAGAGAACCGTGGCATCAGCATCTGTCTGTTACGTACAATACGTGTCAGAGAATCAACTTACTACACCATGCAACTCACACCACGTGGAAGGATCACGACAATATATAAGCCATAGATGCCAAATACTTACAGCTCAGCTGCTTAATGCAGATTTCTGAAACTTTGCCCTGATGTTTTCGTCAGTTGCTGAAACATCCCCTCCCCCCGTCAATTGCAAATATAACACTCAGTTTCGACTTTCGAGTTGGAATATATCCTCTTCACAAAAATGGTCCTCTCACCTAATTCACACCCCTTTGTAGCCGTGAGATTATTGCCCACACATGATAAGATAGGGTTTTTTTATACCGGTCAAAATATCACCCATGAAGTGACGGAGACAAAGCATGTGATTGTGAGATCATTTTAGTGTATATATTTGCATTTCTACTCTTCCCAAAACTGAATCAAAGGAATAATTTGACATGGAAATTGCTAGACACGTTTCCCATTAAAAATATACAACAGAGTAACCATAAATTATTCCAACTAATTGGTATTTATCAGTCAAGTATTAAATTAAGGTGGATTAATGGTCTGATCAGCGACCAGTCCACGAAGCAAATTAAGGTGTGTAACACATGCTCATGAGTATTTTGGTCATTTTACCCCTATCGTTCGTTCTGGAATCTAATGAAAGGGTGTGGATGCAACGGTGTGAAAAATTTCAGAGGACTGATTGCTATTAATAAAAAGTAAGAAAAGTTTCAGCAACTGTTAAAAATTTCAGGGACGTTTAAGCAATTTTCAAATAAAATATCAATAAATAAATAATAGGCAGAGAGATATATACAAAAAGTGAAAGAGATAAGAATGATGGTCGCAGCAACCTTGGAGTCAAAATGGAATATTTCCTCCCTAAAGAGGCGACATGTCGGATGCATTTAAAGCTACACCTATAAGGTTCCTTCAATGCTCCCTCAACACCCAACCTCAACTCTCTCTGCCTCCCCCCAGACTCTACACTCCAATTCGGATCCGTTATAAGCTTGTTTACATACAAAATCATAAAACCCCAATCACAAAACCCAACTCATTCCCAATTATCTCTATTTACTGCTAGTCTTCACTATAAAATGAATGATTCGGTTTCACTCACATGAAACTGTAAACCATTCATCATTTACACCATGAGACAAATGACATGAGATAATTCTTAATCATCCTAATTCCTAACTCATCAGATCAGATCATCTGATTGTTTTCCCAGCGCATTGTACAGCTGCTGATTTGAGTAGTTAGAGCATTCAAGGCATTTTATGGAGATTTTAATTGACATATAAAATCAGTCAACTTTGGGGGGCATAGTGTTCATAATTTAGTGGTTTTATAGGGAAAGTGCTTGCAGGCTTGCAGCTCGAGATTAAATAACTACGACCAAAAGTTTCCCTTCCCAAATATATGCACTTTGCCCAAAAGGAGAAAAAAAAAAAAACAGAAACATCGGAGAACCTAAAGAATTAAATTAGCATTTACCCCAAAAAACAAATTATAAAATAATAGATAGTACCTAAGTAAATGTTTAATTGGTTTTTTCCACTATTATTCAATTCTTGGGAAGGGAAGAAGGGAAGAAGACGAAAAATAAAGGGTACAAAGAGGAAGAGAAAGGGGAAAGAGAAGTGTTTGGGTTTACAAACACCGGAGTAATTCTTTGGGAAGCTGACCGTGGTGGCGTCATTCACCTCACTGCTTATATATAGATTTTTGGGTCCCAACTATCCCAGAAACTCCGGACACATCCTGAGCTCCCTCCCATCTCCCATCTCCCATCTCCCATCTCCGTTTACCAATAAATAAATAAATTACTCCCATCCCTCCAAACCCAACATTACATATCTTCTTTTTCTTTCCTTCCTTTTAGGGCCCCAGACCCCCAGCTATAGAATATGTAGTGTATAGACAGCTCTCCACGGACGATATTTATCTTTCCCTCCCACCCTAATTTCAATTTCCAACCCTAAAACAAAGTGCAAATGAAATCAAAATTCAAACATCTGGATTTAACAAATCTCCGTTTCTCTCAAATCTATCTTCGTTCAACTGCAAATCTCCTTCTAGTTGTAGCTTCAAATTTAACAGGAAAAAAATAAAGGAAGATAAAAAGGAGGAAAGATAGATTTGAGAGAGAGAGATGGAAATATAAATTAGAATATGGAGCTGAGGAAAAAAGACCAGTGATTCCTCTACAAAATTGGGGAAGTTGCATTTTGCCATCCCAGAGAGACCATTCAAACAACCAGAAATATGGAAATACCATATATGTCCCCCCACACCTCCATACCTTTTCTTAATTACTTCATCGTAGCTCGTCTTGTACACAATTAATAAAGTGGAGAGCGGTGTGGCATACTCTTTCGCCTGTTACTCATGGAGATTTCCGACGCGCGTGAGCATGTCGGCCGATAAGTTGCCCGTGAAACTGAAACGCCGCTGCGTTTCTTCTTCACAAAATCCGTGGTAGCAGTGCAGGCAAGGTTCCTGCAACCCACGCCGCCACCACTTGCGCTCGACCCGGACGAGGTGCGCAACAAACCCGGCGGTTCGAGGACCGAGTCGGGCGTCATTTGCCCTTCGTCCAGTACTTCGCAAAAGTTCTCTCCTTTTCCTCCTTCTGGTAATGGAAGGTATTCACACTCGTAAAGGTATTTCGATAATCCACCTTCGTTCCTGGCCAGATGATGAACCTGTAGACAGTAGAAAACGATAAGTTGGCATACAGAAAAACATTTAAAAAACGAAGAGGTAAATTATGGAGCTCAATTCTGGTTGTGGGCACAACCTTGCAGGAGAGAGAACAGAAGAGATATGGGTCTTGAAGGCTCCTGTCGCAGGTGCTGCATATGCTACCGGAGCCTCTAAAAGGTCGAGACTGTGGCCTCTGGTTTAAAAATACCACCTTTGCACTGTTGGTCGTGTAAGACTGTAAAAGATAAGGTGCACCCAGAATTAAAAAGCACAAGACAAGGGAAAATTTTATTTAAATTTAAGGCAAAATATAATTTTTATATTTTGTACTTACTTGAACAAAGGCGCAATCGATTAATTTTTCAATGTCATCCAGCCGTATAACGTCATGATAGACGTATCTTCTTATCTGGAATTAATGTAATTATGTAATGAGAAAAAAAAAAAAAAAGTAAACGAACGGGAAGATTAGAGAAGCGAAAGAGATGGGATTTTCGAATCGATGAATTGGGTTGTGGGGTTGTGTATGAGACTGAGTTTGTGCAAACCTGTAAGAGCCGATGAGAACGATGAGGAGATAAGCAGTGTGGACAAATACTAGTGCAACAATCCAAGCAAAATATGTTCTTCTCGTTTTTCCTCGCAGACTCATGAATCAAACACTGATTAAAGAACTTCTCCCCGAGAAGGGCCTGAAGCCAATGAGGAAGACAAGAAATACCCACCTGAAATATAACAATAAAATTCAATTAATACCATGAAAAATCCACATACAAGTTTCAAAATGAAACTACAAACATGAAAGCAAGCGAAAACTACCATTCTTTTCTTTTCTACTCTGCTTCTACGAAAAAAAGAGGTGGTGGAATGATCACTGTTTATAAAGATAATGACAAACTCAGCATCAGAGGTTTCCTGCAGGGAGAAACAAAAGAGGAAAGGAGAAAAGGAGAAGAGGAGTGTAAAAAGGGAAACGGCGCCTGCAACTGCAACTACTGGTTACTGTTACCAAGGAAGGAAGCAACAGGAATGGAGGGGTTGGCCTCATTTAAAGAGGGGTGGGTTTTCGTTTAGTCGACTAGGAGTAGCGTAGAATTTCTTTTTGTGTTTTTCTTTTCCGTCCTTTTTTTAAAACCCTAACCACGTCAAGGCTGCTCAAGCTCGAGTCAAGAGACTCAAGACTCAAGGACCTGACTACGGATTATGAAGATCGAGCTCACTCCCTCAGTCCCTCTCTCGGTCTCTCTCTTGCCTGTTGCCCCCTCCCTTTCTGCAAGATGACAAGACCAGAGAAGATGACTTTTCTCAAACATCGGTATAATAAACAAAACGCTTGGAGAGAGAGAGAGGAATTAGGGTTATTTAAGTGACTATCTTGTTTGAAATGACAAAAGTGGACGCAGTTTTTATGGGATATGTCCAAATCAATCCATCTTATAACAGGAAAGAAACTTTTTAGGGGCATCTAATCCATGTTTGAAAATTTTCGCTGAAATTAATTAATCCCCATCTTAATTTTTAAATTTTTAAAGGGTAAAACAAAAACCTTTTCCATATCATAGATTTTCCCATTAATTAAACAACACTTTTTTCGGTAGAATTAATTAAACAACACTTAGAAGCCCCGTACATGGCAATTAATTTGGTGTTTATATAATTATATCGGTAGAACAAAAATCATTGAGATCGATGTATTAAAGTAAAGGTATCAAATAATTGTGCATATTTTTAAATTTTAATGTATGTTGTATCATATATAAACTAAATATGATGATGGATTAAAACATTTAGAAAAATTAAAGTAACCAATAACCATTGTTAAAGATTTTCTCTAGGCCTTTGAATACGTAATGGTATGCCATGCATGTAATGCCAATAACATTGTGGAAGGCTACAAACAATTAATGGTAAATAGCCATCTTCCCTAGCAAAGAAACAACATTGTAGAAGTGGGGAAGGTAGTGTGGTATGGCCCGTACTGCCGCTAAGCTATAGAGTGGGCCGGTAATGGGCATGGCAATTGCAGAGGGGAAGTGACTTATCAAACCACGAAACAGTGTGCTTTTCGATGAGATGAGCCTATGCATGGTGGAAAGATTGGCTTTAGGTTGGCCTTCACAGCTCTATAGGCTTGTCATCACCATGTTAGCCGGAGCTATCGGAGAAGAGAGGTCCACTACTGGACGAGATGCCCTTCACATTATACAACTGTTGATTTCCATGAATGAGGTAATTAGATTGGCATTATCATCGCCATATTATTAGCCAGAACTATCAGAGAACATAGGTTCACTGCTGGACGAGCTGCCCTTCACATTACATTACTGTTGAGTTCCATGAAGATTCCCCTTGATGACTTATTAGAGCTATGATCAATGATTCGACTCAATTCTGTTCTATCAAACAAGGACTGTAGCAAGGATTTGCCTGTTTAGAGTGTTGGGTAACTTTATAAAAGGATATCTTAAATCTCTTGCCCTGAATTCCGCACACTTTATGGACCTTACACATAACATAGTTGTGTGTGGAAAAATGCAAAGCAAACATTATAGTACGTGTAGAAGGGATTCACAGTGACCCATGTTTCAGAGACCAACTCTTCTACATGTGCCAACCGATTATTTTGTCCCATGGGCTGACCAGCAATTTTCCATTGATAATTCGGAATACAAATTGTTTTTTTCTCCACTTTATGTGCCATACTAATCATCCACACCACACATCGGCAACAGTCTCTGTGCACGCAGAGATGGCCCTTAGCTAGTTCGAATGGGCCCAAATTCAGTCCAATTATATAAATGTAGATACACTTATTTCATGCATCCATGCATATATATGTATGTTTTTTTAATATATATTATATCAAATTTTAGTATGGGCTGATTGTATCAACCTGAGCCCAACCTAAGTGTATCAAATTTTACTGCAGGCTGAGCTTAAGTTGGATATTTGGACATTGACCTCCTTCAGGTTTAAACTCAATCCTTAGGCCCAATTCTTAGGGTTGGACTTGGGTTGAGCTAACCCGGTTTTCTATTGTTAAAGAGGAAGACACGGTTAGCATAAATATGTATTCATTTTACTTGTTTGGATTTGTTTTATTGATACTTTTTCTTATATTAAATTTTGGGTCCATTTGATTTGCAGTCAGAATTGAAATGAGAATCAGAATGGTTTATTCCCATATATCTATTTGGTTCAGACAGGAATGGAAATGAAAATTGAATTCAGTAGCAATAAAATTTCATTCCCAAGGGAGGGGTAGGGAATGGCCATTCCCTCAAATAGAGGAATGCCATTCCAACAAGAATGAAAATGAAATTCCGGTTTCACCTAACCAAACAGTTAGAATTGAAATAATCCATTCTCATTCCGATTCCAAACCCTTATTCCTACAAACCAAATGGGGCCTTTCTAGTTCCAGCCAATTACCTTCCGAGGGGGACCTCAAAACTCTATTCTGGCGCAGGCTCTCCTGAGATTTAGCAGCTGACAAGTCTTAGGAAGGTTTCTGTCTGAGAAGGTTGTTTGCTGTGACTAAGCACCTCCAATCTTCAGACTGCTAGTTCCTGTGATATCGCATCCTCTGTATCCACAGTATAGAATATTTTCTCTATCTGGCCAATAACAATCTGTCACACCACCACTTAAATTTTGAAATGCGAAGGACAGGTTGATGCGGCGGTTTGCTATTGATCTGATACAGAAAGGGTTCACAGGATGTGAGCTCAGCTCTTGTGTCTATTTGCTGCAAAATTAAAGCGTATGTTCATAGCCCGATCCCAAAACAGTGTAAAATATTCATGGACCAAGCCTAAAACCCAGTCCACCGGTCCAAGAACAAGTCTAATTCTCAATATCTGAGTTTTTCCTTTGGTCTCGAAGAGTGAAAATACAAATATATTCAATGCAAATCTTGTATATGGCCTATATTTCTATTTCTAAACCTTATATTTGCACTAAACATATTTATATTTGAACTCTTTCCAAACTGAGCCTTGATTTGATGAATGAAAAGTGAACTACACAAAACAGGAGATACGCTCTCAAAATCACACATACAAATATAATTAAATTGCCAATCTGGCCAAACATTATTTCTATCATTTATATTATGATCTAAAATAGCAAACCAGTCAGCAGCTCTATTTGCTTCTTTGAAGAGATGCAAGTAAGTGTCGTTTAATCAAAACCTGCTTTGCTACATATATATATGGCTTTCCTCCATGAATCATGATAGTCATGATACTCCGCCCAATGACCATTCCACGAGTACGAGAGCGTGCAGTTTCAAGGTAACAGGACATCATTCTTCCTGAGGTTGAAATCCATTCATCAAGGCTACGTTTGGTTCAAAGGAAAAAGTAGGGAAAGGAAGGGAAAGACAGGGAATTCCTTACCTTTTCCTTTAAACCAAATATAACCTAAAGGTTCAGTACTGATGAAGGGCCAGCTCACGACCCACCGAACCAGCCGAACCAGCTGGCGACGGCTAGGGAGGAACATGCATCGGATAAGGACGTCTAGAGATGCATGCAGCGGATAATGGCAGATAAGATCACGTATCCAACCTGCATTGGATGATAGTGGCTATCGGACGGTGGATGTCAAGTCCAAGTCCTAGTTGTTTTAGTTGTTCTATTTTCCTAATTATTCTACAAGACTATCAACATGTATTATAAATAATTCAGTTTCTAAGCTCAATAGACACACAAGAATTTTCACCAACTCTTCTCTCTCTTCCAAGGCATACGCCTAGCTACAACAGGCTTCACGAACGAAGCCTTGTGTTCGTCCGGTGCTTGCGTAGTCAGCCCGGTTTGTTGCTTCCACGCTGCGTCAGGTGGTATCAGAGCAGGAGTTCGCCCAGTCAGATGACCAACCAAGATGGTAGCAGTCGCAACCCACCCCGTGACGGAGATCAGGGGTTACAAGTTGTTTGGAGAGCAATCAAAGAGCAGCACACAACCACGCGTATCATTGAGCAGTAGTTGGCAAAGATCGCTGGACAACTGCGGACTTTGTTGCGGGAGGATGTTCCAAGGAACCGGGAGAACCCGTACCCAATCGATGGAGACGACCACGGTAGACCCCTCGTCAATCCTGTACTCCGGCATCCTGTTCTTGATGATGATAGTGACGACGAGTTAGAACCCGGCGTTGCCCTAGTTATTCCCAGCGACGGCAGAAATGGTAGGAATTGGTGCAATCCCGGCAACTTTAATCCCTGTCGGAATACTGATGAGTTTAAACTCAAGGTAGACATTCCTACTTTTAGTGGGGATCTGGATATAGAGGGCCTTCTAGATTGGATCACAGAGGTCGACCGTTTCTTCGAGTACATGGAGATCCCGAAAGAAAGAATGGTGAAATTAGTAGCTTTTCAACTGAAGGGAAGAGCATCTGTCTGGTGGGAACGAATGAGGGAGACCCGGATCAGAAAAGGAAGAGGTCCAGTTCGAACATGGAGGCGCATGAAACAGCTAATAAGAGGTAGATTTTTACCCCTTGATTATGAGCAATATATGTTTGAATCATATCAACGGTGTGCACAGGGTACAAGAAGCGTAAATGAATACACATCTGAATTCCTGAGATTGACTGAACAGAATCAGCTATCTGAAAGTGATCACCAGCAGGCCGCCCGTTATCTGAGCAGTTTGAGACTGGCTATCAGAGATAGATTGGCGTCCAGATGGTTCTCAATGTGTAGGAAGCAAGGAACTTAGCTTTGAAAGTTGAGTTAATATTCCAAGAGAGGACCCGAGGTGAAAACTATCAACGGTACAGTGGGAGCGACAACAGACTGGCAGCAGTTGACAAGAGCAAACCAGCCCCGAGAGTACAACCCTCCCACCTGCTGAATACAGCTAACGCCAGTAAGGCCGCCACAGGAGGAAACACTCGAGGTAACCCTTCCAACCCTCCTAAACCCAATAATCCCTATGCAAAACCTGCTCCTTTTAAGTGCTTCAAGTGCAATGAAGTTGGGCATAGGTCTAGTGACTGTCCCAAAAGGAAGGCAGTTAACATGATAGAGAGGGAGGATGAAAAAGATGTTGATGATGAAGTATATTGTGCACCTGATGGAGAGGACGAAGAAGGTCCCTATGAGCATGAAGAATACACATGTGTTGTGAGGAAATTGATGTTGTCCCAAAGAAGCAAAGATACCACTCAACGACACCGACTGTTTCGCACTAGATGCACTGTACAAGGTAAATTATTTGATTTAATTATTGATAGTGGCAGTCAGGAAAATATTATTTGCAGGGATGTGGTATAGAAATTACAACTACTTCCTGAGAAGCACCCGAACCCATATACAATTGGGTGGATCAAGGAAGTCGGTGGCGTACGAGTGGAGGAACGCTGCAAGGTCTCATTCTCCATTGGTAAGTACATTGATGAGGTATATTGTGATATTGTGGATATGGATGCTTGCCATATTTTGTTGGGTAGGCCTTGGCAGTTTGATGCAAATGCAAAACACCTAGGTAGGAAGAACACCTACCAACTCAAAAAAGAGGGTGTACGCTACACCTTATTACCCATGGCAAAAAAGAATCCACCAAAGGCTTCAAAGGCAGAGGAGAGAAATTTCCTTACCATTACACATCACCATGCTGAATTTGTAAAGGAATGCAAGGATACCCACGAGGTCCATTTGTTGGTGGTGAAGGGAGAAAGCATGAATGAGTCATTGGAGGAAAACAAAATTCCAGTGGAAGTGCAGGGGCTACTTGATGAGTTCCATGACGTAGTTCCTGATGAGTTACCTAATGAGCTTCCTCCCATGCGAGATATCCAACATCATATTGATTTTGTTCCTAGTGCTAGTCTACCTAATCTCCCACACTAAAGGATGAGTCCTAAAGAAAATGAGATTTTATGGGAAAAAGGTAGAAGAATTACTAAGAAAGGGGCATATTCAAGTTAGCATGAGCCCTTGTGCAGTACCAACATTATTAACACCTAAGAAAGATGGGAGTTGGAGAATGTGTGTCGACAGTAGGGCCATTAACAAGATCACCATTGGCTACAAGTTTCCCATTCCCATGCTGGACGACATGCTAGATCAACTTGATGGAGCTGTAGTCTTTTCCAAAATCGATCTCAAGAGTGGTTACCTTCAGATCAAGATCCGTCCCGGAGACGAGCGGAAAACAACTTTCAAGACTAGAGATGGATTGTTTGAATGGTTAGTCATGCCCTTTGGATTAACTAACGCACCCAGCACCTTCATGAGACTAATGAATCAGGTACTGTGCCCTTTTATTGGTAAGTTTGTTGTGGTATATTTTGATGACATCTTGATTTACAGCAAATCTATCACTGAGCACCTAGGACATATCAAAGAGGTCTTGAATGCATTAAGGAAAAACAAATTATATGCTAATTTAAAGAAGTACACTTTCATGAGAGATAATTTGTTGTTCCTAGGGTTCATTATAAGTAAGGATGGAATTAAGGTGGATGAGGGAAAAGTGAAAGCCATTAGGGAGTGGCCGACCC
The DNA here is from genome assembly GCF_000365185.1 of Nelumbo nucifera. The sequence goes on along the minus strand of NW_010729110.1, from coordinate 1,639,663 downwards.
CATCAAACGTCACGGACGTAAGACGTTTCCATGGGTTAGCAACTTTCTACAGGTGATTTATCAAACACTTTAGTAGTATTGTAGCTTCCATCACTAAGTGTTTGAAAAAGGGAAAGTTTCAATGGGGAGAAGAACAAGAACAGAGTTTTGCTCTCATAAAAGAAAAATTATGCACCACTCCTGTCCTTGCATTACCAAGTTTTGACAAGCTATTTGAGGTTGAGTGTGATGCTAGTGGAGTTGGCATAGGGGTTGTATTGTCCCAAGAGAAGAGACCAGTTGCTTTCTTTAGTGAAAAGTTATGCGAAGCCAGGAAGAAGTGGTCCACTTATGATAAAGAATTCTATGATGTTGTTAGAGCACTGAAAACTTGGGAACATTACTTAATTGCTAAAGAATTTGTTCTCTATATCGATAACCAAGCTCTTAAGTATCTCAGTAAGCAAAAGCAGTTGAGGAGCGACCTGCATGCAAGATGGTCTGCTTTTATTGATAAATTCCCATACAAGATTGTGTATAAGGCTGGACAGCAAAACACAGTAGTCGATGCTCTAAGTAGGTGTGTAGCCCTCATCAAGACTCTCAGCATTGAAATAGTGGGCTTTGAATGCTTGAAAGATCTATACGCCCAGGATGAAGACTTCATACAGGTGTGGGAAAAGGGCATAAATCGACAGCCAACAGGTGATTTCTATATTCATGATGGGTTCCTTATGAAGGGAGAACAATTGTGGATCCCTTGCACCTCCCTCTGCGAGAAGATCATCAGGGATCTGCATGGGGTGGATTAGCAGGACACCTCGGGAGAGACAAAACGATTGAAACAGTCAAGGGGCGTTACTACTGGCCTAGACCGAGGAGGGATGTGACCACTATCGTAAGTAGGTGCTATATATGCCAAACGGCTAAGGGACAGACCCAGAATACAGGCCTTTACATGCCTCTACCTGTTCCTAATGCGATTTGGGAAGACCTATCTATGGATTTCGTGCTAGGCTTGCCAAAGACTCTAAGAAATATGGACTCTGTCTTTGTAGTGGTTGACCGGTTCTCCAAGATGGCTCACTTCCTCCCATGCAAGAAGACCGCGGATGCAACAACAACAACTAAGCTATTTTTCAGAGAGATTGTCCGTTTACATGGGGTACCTAAGACCATCATATCGGACCGAGATACGAGGTTCTTAAGTCACTTCTGGATGACCCTGTGGAGATTATTCAACTCATCATTGAATTTAAGTAGTACAACCCATCCACAGACAGATGGACAGACAGAGGTGGTAAATCGGACCTTAGGTAACTTAATCCGTAGTATCTGTAGGGAGAGACCGAAGCAGTGGCATTTTGCCATAGCACAAGCAGAGTTCGCTTACAACAATGCAGTTCATAACTCTACAGGTAGATCCCCATTTTCCATTGTTTATATGAATGTACCTAACCATGTGTTGGATTTAGTGAAGCTACCTAGGGTACCCGGCCTCGGTGCTTCTGCCGAGTAGTTGGCAGAACAGATCCAGTCCGTACAGGAAGAAGTCCAGTAGAAACTGGAGCGAGCCAATGCAAAGTACAAGGTTGCAGCTGATAAGCATCGTCGGCACCAAGTGTTTGACGTTAGTGATGAAGTCATGGTATTCTTAAGGAAGGAGCGCTTCCCGTGGAAAAGTATAACAAGCTACAGCCTCAGAAGTACGGTCCGTACAAGATCACGAAGAGGATCAATGACAATGCTTACGTAGTGTACTTACCAGATCACATGGGTATCTCCAAAACATTTAATGTTGCTGATCTTCATCGTTATTTACCTGAAGCGACACTTGCATATCCCGATCATGACTTGGGGTCGAGTTCTTTCCAAGTGGGGGAGAATGATGGAGGGCCAGCTCACGACCCACCGAACCAGCCGGCGACAGCTAGGGAGGAACACGCATCGGATAAGGACGTCTAGAGATGCATGCAGCAGATAATGGCAGATAAGATCACGTATCCAACCTGCATTGGAAGATAGTGGCTACCGGACGGTGGACGTCAAGTCCAAGTCCCAATTGTTTTAGTTGTTCTATTTTCCTAATTATTCTACAAGACTACCAACATGTATTATAAATACTTCAGTTTCTAAGATCAATAGGCACACAAGAATTTTCGCCAACTCTTCTCTCTCTTCCAAGGCATACGCCTAGCTACAACAGGCTTCACGAACGAAGCCTCGTGTTTGTCCGATGCTTGTGTAGTCAGCCCGGTTTGTTGCTTCCACGCTGCATCAAGTACAAGTCACCGAGATCAGAAGGTAACAGGACATCATTCCTAGGTATAAGAATTTGTTCATGCATATGCTAGCGTTTTGCTCTATGCAAGGATGCTGATTCCATTGTGATAATGATAAGCTGATGTTTAGAAGTTAAATTCATGATATTTTGACTATTAGTTTTAAAATTTTGATCCAACGTTTTAGTTCATACAAAATAAACATATGCCGGTAGGGGATATCGGCTTATATCGGTGCTTTTTTTATATTTTATTATTATTTTTTTTCAAAACTGGTTTAGAGAGATCGGTTTAAGTCTCGGTTACCCTCTGAACCATGGTTTGACCTGATACAACCCCTATAGGGGTGTATTAGGAAGCTCCCAGCATGATACGTATCGATACTTTGAACCTTGAGCGAAAGGCAAGAAACCTATACATCTTTCAAACCAAATACAGACTTAAAGGAATGTGTAAGTGTTTCCAAATTCTATTTCTACCCATCTTCAGTTGGGATTTACTGTTTATTATGTCCAAATTTAAGGGTTTGAAGCAAAATATTACAAAATTTTGAAAACAAGAGAGAGAGAGAGGGGAAAGCTGCTAAAATTAGAGCAAGAATCAAGGAAAGTGTGGGCAAATGGGCAAAGGCGATAAACAGCTAAAGTGGACCTTCCCCTTTCCCTCACTTAAATAGCCCATGATATATATAATCAAGATAGGATTAGCTGAACGCTGATTGTGGAACCAATAAATTCCACACCAATCATAAAATACGTGGGACCCACAACCATTTAAGCTCTGAATGTGGGTCCCATGTATTTAGTCACTAGCCTGAGGCATTATCATCGGACATCATTTCCACAGCCTGTTACTACACTTAAATAATCCTTTATAGAATGAATTAGGATTAGCTAAATTCTTTAGCTGTGTAATAGGTTGTGAAACCAATGATAATGACCTATGCCAATAACAAAATGCATGGGGCCTACATTCAGAGATTGAATGATTGTGAACAGTATGTATTTTATGACTGGTGTGAAGTATTATTATTAGTTCTAGCCTGATAAACAAATATTGAGTTCAGTTAATCCTATGTCTATCAGAATACTTGATTCTAATCAATAGAGCCCGTTTAGGGTTTTCATGAATTCACATTTACACAGCTGCTTCGAGCATTGCAAGGTTTGGTTTATTATACAAAAACCCTAAAAGTTAAAAAATGCTTATTTTGATATGAGAAATTGACTTTCCAGTAAAGTTTTATTTTGATAAGTTTGTCAATGTAGCTTAGTCAAGCAGATGCCCTCCCAAACGGCACTTCAGTCTTCACCAGACTCCAAGAGACTGAGGCTGAGCATGAAAAGTGGCAATACTCAGTAGATCACTTGTTGAGGTACTCAAATGACTTTTTTTTTTTCTTTCATTTGATTTTCTTTTTAGCACCATACTCAAATGACTTTTTTTTTTTTCTTTCATTTGATTTTCTTTTTAGCACCATATCCATGTAAATGTATCAGACTGATGCATAACTTGAAAAAGAGATTCCTGCTGACAACCTCAAAATCCTACAACAAACAGTAAACAGAATTATTATCAAACTGACAACTTCTAATTAAATTAATTACATGCTGCTGGAAAAACCCCTGATTTATAAACTTTCCCCAATAGACCAAGTAGTAAATTGTAGCTTAAAACAAGCCAAACTAAGTCATAATTTGACCCCCTCTTTGCCCCCCTTTATTAGTAACAATAGGAAATTCAAATTTCAAATACCTATCTTAATAATTTTTTATTAAAAGTTTAAATTAGAAATTTGTGTATTTTATTATACTTTATGTTTATACAATAGAACTGGCCCAGAGGGAGAGACCGAGAGTGTGTGTCTTTGTTGTGTCTTCCCGCGCATTTTAAGCCAAGGCAACAAATGTCCGTCGCCGGTCGTCTATCGTCAATTCGTCTTTGCCGTTGTTCTTGTTTCTTTCTTTCCTAAAGTTGTTTACTTTTGAGGTTTTGAAAAGACGACGGGATATTTGCCGCGAAAATCCGGACAAAGAAGGGGATATGGATATGATAATTTGATACTGGAGGACCGTACGCACCCCAGGTGTAAGGTAGAAGGGACCACGGCAGTTCGCAGATTTTCAGGTTCTGAAATATCTCCTCTTTACTATAATTTGTCAGGCCGCATTAATAAATTCCCCTTCCCCTCTTTAGTTTTTCCAAAAAGAAGGGGAAAAGCTTGCTGCTTTACGTGGTTAGCTTGCATTTTAAGAATAGAAAGAGGAATTTGGCCAAGAGATTTTACTCTGGTCTCTGGATATCTACATAACTTCTTATTAAGGAGAAAAGAAAAAGGAATTCTGGATTTCTGAGACTGAGAGTGAGCTGCCGCATCCAGCATCCGCTGCTGTTAGAGAGACTTTAGAGGGAGTCAGGGAGAGACCGAGAGAGAGAAAAGGAAATCGTAGCCGAGTGGGGTTGGTCCGGTTGGATGACGACTTGTCCTTACAACGGGAAGCATCTATCTCTGTATTCGTAAATCGTAACACAACACACAAGAATCTCTTTTTGATTCTTCTGGGAAAGAATTAAGGGAAAATGACGGTTCAGTCCAGGGTCACAATTCATAATTCATAGGCACAGTTGGGGGGAGGTAGGGCATATAGTGTGACTTTCTGACCTTTTGAATATTTATAGATTTACAGTGGAAATCAGAAATTTGCATTAGGTCTGTCTATGCTTTTCCAAAGAATCATCGAAGCCCTTTGAGATTTGTAAACTTTTTTTAAAGGAAAATTCCATTAATACTTTGTAATTTGGGCCGAGAGCTATTTTGGTCCCTAAACTTTGAACGTGATAATTGAGTACCCGAAATTTTAAAATATGTCAATCTAGTACTTGCTATTAACAAGTCCATTTAAATGTCATCTAATTCCTTTTATCAACCATCCAAATGTTGGTAAAAAATGAGTAGTCCTAAATCCTTGCCTCTTCTATTTAGGTTATTTTTTAGGAAAGTATTTGATGCACAAATATTTTTTAGAAGTATTTCTTTTAACAACCACTTAAGGATGTTTAGTGGCCTACTTGTCAAATCACTTATGGTGTTTTTTAAGCACTTATTGGGTGTGGATGTTTGGTTCGAGGTTTAAAGTATCGTTACGTATCGGCCTGTATCGGTTGATACGTATCATTCTGGGACCCTTCCAATACACCCCTAAAGTGGGTGTATTGGGGGTCTCACCGGTTCAGGGGATGGAGGGGTCCTAGATCGGCTCCCTTGAACTAGTTTTGAAAAAACTAAAAAAAAGTAAAAAAACAAGTATCGAAATGCCCGATACGCCGGGGCGTATATATTTTGAACCTTGGTTTGGTCTACTTTCCCTACAAGTGTTTATATTGGCATAAATGACACTTTTAGCCCTCACTTCACTCATACATATAAATAATGCTTTCCAAATAATTATAATATATATTTTAATGAAAAATCGTCACATCACCATATCATGACACATGAGAGCCCACGTGGGCCCACACATTGAGTGCCACATGGATAATAAAAATAATAAATAAAATTTTAATAATGATTATAATAGATTTAAAAATTTAAAAACTAAATATTTTAAATAACGAAATACTTAACATAACTAATTTTTAAATAGTCCAAATAACGAAATTATGTAATAAATTTAAAAAATTTCTTAAAAGTAGAAAATGATTATAATAGATTTCATAACATTTGAATTAATAACAATTTTACTTTTTACAAAATTAATAACAAATTATGTAAAAATACTATTTAACAATTTATAACTATATTATTTAAATAAATAAAGAATATTGTAAATAACTATTTTTAAATATCAAAAAATTAATAACAACATATTTTAAATATTATTTAGAAAACAAAAAGAAGATTAAATAACAAAATTTTGTAATAACTTTAAAAGAATTTATAAAAAACACAAAAAATAAATAACTTAATTTTTTTAAATATTATTGAAATAATGAAAAATAGATTAAATAATTGAGATGTATTGAAGCTTCCAAATAACAAAAATATGCAATAACTTTCAGAATAATATTTTTAATAGATGTTAAAAATAGAATAATAATTGCAATTATTAATGTACTAATAATAAAAATATTATTTTACTTATATCATTTAATAATTTTAGAAAAATCATATTTATTAATAATAATTTTAAAATATTAATCGATATTTATTATATATATACTAAAATTAATATTTATTGTATTTTTGTCATAAATATATTTTCAATAATTATGTATAAATATATTTTTGTTTTGTTATTTAATATAAAATTTTCAATAATTATTAGAGATTAAACTATTGTTATTGAACTCTTTAAATTTAATTTATTGTATTTTTTATAAATTTATTTTTAGTAGTTATATATTTTTGTGTTTATTTATTGATTATTATTTATTAGAGATTACACTATTTATTGACTAATTTAATATATTTTTAGTATTTATTGTATTTCCCTAATTATTGTATTTTTTATTAGTTGTTTGTTGTATTTTCATTATAAACTTGGAGATTAGACTATTAATTTAGTTAAAATTAGGAGTGTTCACTACTCGATTTGGTTCGATTGTAGGCTATTTGGCCAACCAAATTGACCTAGTCGGGTTGGGGAGTTGGTCACCTCAAACCGATCGACCATTAATGAAAACCGAGCGACTCGGCTTGTATTGGTTTATGTCAATTTTTGGTTTGGTCGGTCGACTAAAAATATTTAAACTTAAAAAATGAAATTTAAATTTAAAAATTATAGTGGTATTGTTAAAAAATAAATTTATAATTTTATAATTTATAATATAAAATATTTTAGATTAAAAATATGGGAATTTCCCCACTTTCCCATCTTAAAAAATGATATTTAAAATATAAAAGATTAATATATATATATGGTTGGGTCAATTCGGTTTTGGTCAGTTTACAAATGGGCAGAGCAAAACTAACTAACTTGGTCAAGTTGGAAAATTGTTGAACCAAAGTTAATTGAAAATACTAGAAAACCAAAAAAACTCAAGTCAAGTTGGTTCGGGTTGGTCAGTTTCATTGCTTAGCTATCTTCTACTCTTCTAAAGTCGAGATCTCCTTTTTTTTTAATAAGATGAAGTCATTCTCTTAGGGCTAAAGTTGGCTAGATCTCTAGAGGCGGTCCATATTGTTGTTAACTCTATAGTGAAGTCCTTGTGAAAAGTATTACCCCTCAAAACTTCTTACCCCTGAGTGAAGTGTTGCTGATTTTACAAGACATTTTGCTTGAGAAGAAAGCTTTTGTCTCAGCTGAGTTCAAGCATATTTCCAAGAATTTAAATAGCTTAGTTCACTTTTTGGCTAAACCTTCTTGTGTTAAAGGAGAATGGTGGTCTTCTCCTCCTCGGCTATTAAGGTGGTGTTCGGCATCATGGAATGTCCATGTTATATTGCGTTTGGGAACACGTAACACCTGTTTAGGATGTCCGGTTCGCCTATGGTGTGGACCGATCCACGCTATCTCGTGGAGACTACTACATGAGAGAGACTCTTTTCTTAATAAGTTTGGAGACTACTACATGAGAGAGACTCTTTTCGAGCATAAGTAGTAAAGGCTAAATACTAGGGGTGGCCACAAGCCGAGTTTTTTCACAAGTTATTTGAGCTCAGCTCGTGAGAAGATCAATTCGGCTCAGTCAAAACCAAGATTCAAGCTTAGTTTGAGCCCAATATATAGGATCATTTGCTAATTGAGTCAAGCTCGAGCCCAATAAACCTCGGCTCATAAGACTTGCGAGCCTAATCGAGCTTTTACATATACATGTATATATGTATATATACATATACATACATACATACATACATACATACATACATACATACATACATACATACATACATACATACATACATACATACATATAGAAAAATAATATATCTAAATATATAAAAGATGTTATATATAATATTTTTATTTTTATGTATAATAATAATAACTAGCTTTTATAATTCTTAATTTCTTATATATCAAATAAAAATAATTTATTTACGATCTTTTGACTCGAGCTGAACTTGAGCTCATGTCTCTAGTTTGAATCGAGCTATATTCGGCTTGGCTCGAATCCACCCCTACCAAATACTACCACAAGCAATGCACAGATACGTTTTGATCTTCCATAACCCATGGTTAACAAATGTGCTGAGTGGCATCCCAAAAGGCAAGCAAACTAGAATTGTTAACAAGGACCTACTCAAAGTCAATGACCTCCTTGATATATAGTAGTGGGCAATGGCAAGAAGATTCCTTACATGATCTTTTTGAACCAAATGAAAAAAATTTAATCCACCACATTAATGTAGACCCAACAATGCTAAGGGAAAGGGTGATGTAGAAAAGGACAAGAAATGGTAAATTTATAGTAAAGTCTATCTATAGAACCTTTCGAGGAACCTTACGATCGAGCTCATGTATGGGCAAGATTTGGAGTAAAACTTGGAACCAAATCTCCAATGTATGGGATGATAGTTCAAGAAACCAAATGCTTATGTGTGGGAGTCACAAGAAAAGCAGCTTTCATATTCTTTTTCAATGCACTTTTGCTAGAGCAATTTAGCTACAGGGACAGGTGGGATTAAATCCAAATGATCTTCATGGAAACTCAAATACAAGTGTTATAAAAATACGGTGGAATGAGCTAAATGAAGATAAGGAAATGAAGGAATCATTGTTGACAAAGTTAGTCACAACATGGTGCAATACGGAAACAAACCACGTCCAATGTTCAAAGAAACTTCAAAGAAAAGAACTAAAGCTGAAATAAACAGGAAGAAAAACTCTTCACTGAATACTTAGGCTCAATTTGGAAGGAGTGCAAATACAAATATGTACTGTACAAATACATATAAAATAATACAAAATACAAGGTTTTTGCACTCTACAAAATTGTACTTGTACTCCATCCAAACTGAGCCTTAAGAGAAAATCAACATAAATTCCCCTAACTTTGCCCTAGCTACTCTTTATATAGATTTCTTTACACCCTTATGCCTCCTACAAAGAAGTTTCCTAATCTAATAAAACACTCCTTATTATAATCCTACTAAATCTCTTAAAAAAAGAAAGTTGTAATTGAATATTACAAGAGTCAATGAAAAGAGGCAAATTCTCATTGTATTACTTTCTGAGATTACAGAGGTTTATATAGATGGAGATATAGAATTTAAAAATTCAAAATTTAAATGTACAGATAAGTTGATAAGTACAATAGGATAATGGTTATTAGAGGTTGATAACAAGATAATTGTTATCTAGGGTTGATAAGCTCACAAATAACTAGTTGTTGTTGTTATCCAGCTGATGGCGTGGCCAGTGTGGATTTATCTCTAGCATTCCCCCTCAAGCTGGACAGGGGTGGACCAATGGTCAGCTTGTCCTTGAGATGAAGAAACCGTGTAGAGGGAAGCAGTTTAGTGAGCAAGTCAGCGAGCTGATCACTACTGGGAACATAATGTATGAAGAGTAGTTTCTTCACAACCATGTCTCTAATGAAATGAATATCAAATTCGATGTGTTTTGTGCAACCATGATTGATAGGATTGTAGGCTAAGGATTTAGCACTCATGTTATCGCACCAAACAGTAGCAGGAGAGAGTTGAACGCCAAGTTCAGAGAGGAGCATGGTGATCCAGGAGAGTTCTGCAGCTATTGGGGCAAGGCACCGATACTCTACTTTTGTATTGGACCTAGAGATAGTAGATTGCTTCTTCGAGCTCCAATACACAAGATTGGGGCCCAAAAATATAGAATAACCACTTTGAGAACGTCTATCAATGGGGCAACTCGCTCAATTAGCATCAACAAAGGCAGTAAGAGTGAGAGATTTGGAGGGAAGAAGAGATAGTCCATGTGTGATAGTACCCTTCAGATAGCGAAGTATTCACTTGACTGCTACTCAGTGAACATTCATGAGAGCTTTAAGGAACTGGCAGACTTTGTTTATAGAAAAACAAATGTCTAGGCGAGTTAATGTCACATATTGGAGCGCACCAATAATGCTCCTATAGAAAGAAGGATCAGAGAGAGGTTCACCCTATGAGGAGTGAAGCCTAGTGCTTGCAGACATTGGGGTAGGGGCCGGTTTGGCTTCATGCGTCTAAGCATGAATTAACATATTTGATATATACTTATGTTGTGACAAATGAAGACCAGAAGAAGAACGAGTCAGCTCAACTCCCAAGAAATAGTGTGCTGGGCCAAGGTCCCTCAAGGTGAACTGAGATGCTAAATCAGCAATGAGAGATGAAATAGAAGAAGAACTGGAGCCTGTAACTAGAATGACATCGACATAAACTAGAAGAATAATAGTTTCCCCTTTGGTATGTTGAAGAAAAAGAGAGGAATCAGCCCATGATTCAATGAAGCCCAAGGTGAGAAGATAATCACGAAGTCTAATGAACCAAGCCCGCAAGGCTTGCTTGAGGCCATACAAACTGCGATTAAGTTGGCAAACATAGGAAGGGTACCAAGGATCAACGAACCCAATAGGCTGCTCCATATACACTTCACCAGTCAAAATACCATGTAAGAAGGCATTACTTACATCTAGTTGATGAACACCCCAGTTGTAGGAGAAAGCAAGAGAAAGCACAGTGCGGATAGTTGTAGGCTTAACAACCGGACTGAATGTTTCATCATAGTCAATACCAGCCTCTTGAGTGTATCCCTTAGCAACGAGATGAGCTTTGAAACGCTCAATGATACTATCTGATCGACGCTTGATCTTATATACCCACTGATTGCCAATGATGTTTTTGTTGGAAGGAGGAGGAACCGACAACCAAGTATTGTTAGATAATAATGCTTTATATTCATCTGCCATGGCAAGAACCCACCGAGGATCTTTTTGAGCTTGAGAGTAGCAGCTTAGCTTAGTCTCACTTAGAGTGCTAGCCTGTAACGCATAGCGAGGATTCGGCTTGAAGACACCATGCTTGGATCGAGTCTCCATAGAATGAGTGGAGATAGTAGGAAGCACATTCTCAAGAGAGGGAGCAGAGGTGGTGGGAGGATCTGGCAGCTTAGTGAGGGGTGCAATAATCTCAGAGGAGGGAGCTGCACCTGGCGTTGAAGGAGTGTTGTGAGAAGCTTGCCGAATTGGTGGAAGGCCAAGAATCGGCGGCGCAGGGAGAGGAGATGCAGAATCATCTGTAGAGATACTGGCAAATGGGAAGTGCCCTTCATTGAAAACAACATTGCGAGAGATATACAAACGACTAGGTGGCAAATGAAGGCATTTATAGCCTTTATGATGAAGATTGTAACCCATAAGCACACATTTATCATAACGATGACATGAGCAGCCAGAAACCCTAAGTAATGTGTAATCAGGAGCAGTTCCAAATAATTTAAACCATGGGGAAGCCATGGAAAGAGTTGGAGTAGGCAGTCTATTTATGAGAAAAATAGCAGCCTCAAATGCATCGTACCACCTGTTTTGAGGAACAGAGGCCGTAGCCATGAGAGTTAAGCTTGTCTCCACAATAATGCGATGTTTACATTCCAAAGCACCATTTTGTTGGTGCGTATGAGGACAAGAACGTCGATGGCAGAACCCCATAGAATAAAAAGCATCAGTAAGAGGGTTATACTATGTTCTTTAATCAGTTTGAACAACCTTGATTTTATAGTCCAATAAATTTTCAATATGATTTTTTGAATGAAAGAAATAAGGATGGCGCCTGAGATTTAGCAGTCATAGGAAATATCCAAATAAATTAACTAAAAGCATCCACAAAAGATAAATAATATTTAAATCCTTCAACCAAAGTGGTGGGTACCGGACCCCAAACATCAGAAAAAATTAATTCTAATGGTTTTGTAACAACTGAATTACTAGAAGAGAAAGGAAGAGAATGAGCTTTCCCTCTACGATAGGTCGTACAAAAGGAAAAAGTTTTATTGGAAACAAGTAAATCATATTTGGAAATAATATGACAAGTAATCTTATGACTGGGATGTCCCAAATGCAAATGCCAAACATCCTTGGAGGTGCGTTCTCCAATCAAAGCTGCAGGATTGCTAGAAGAAATGGATTGCACCTTGTATAAGCCATCTTTAATTGTTCCTTTGAAGTGAGTCTTCCCCGTCATCCAATCCTTTACAAGAAAACCAAAAGCATCAAATATAAATTCTGCATCATTGTCTTTACAAAATTGACTCTCTGACAAAAGATTTTTAGTGATTCGAGGCACATGCAAGATGTTATGTAAATCAAAGGATCTAGAGGAGGTGTGAATAGTGGAAGAACCAATGTGAGAGATGGGTAAATGCATACCATTACCAATAGTGATTTCCCCATAACCATTGTATGGATTATGTAAGGACAAATTATTGAGGTCTACAGTAAGGTGATTTGTGGCGCCAGAATCCAGAAACCAGACTAAGTCACGAGAAGACCCTGCAGAAGATGTAGTGTGAGAGACTACATTGGCATTCATGTTGGAAATTTCTTCACCCCTAGAAGCTCCAGATATTTCCTGCAAGTGGCAGCAGTGTGTCCAACATATCCACAAATTTGACAAACAACAGAAGTATCCTTACCACTGGGTTGTTTAGAACCATTGTTGAGATGTTTCTTGTTGTCCGAAGAAGAAGAAAACTGTTGGGGTTTATTTGAATAATACTGGAATAAGTGTCCAGAGGTATTCCCCTCTTTCTTGCTTGCAACATTAACAGAGGTAGAATCAACAGAAATAGCATGGCGAGCTAAGCGCTTCTCAAAGTTAAGAAGCAAACTGTACACATCTGGCATGGTCAAATCATCCAAACGAGTAGTAATTGTGATAACAAAAATATCATATTCTAGTGGCAAACCACTGAGAAGATAATGAATAAGATCTAAATCTGATATAAAATAATTAGAAGCAGCAAGAGCATCAAAAATTCCTTTGATTTTCTGAATGTAATCTGCAACTGACAGGTCACCTTTTTTAATATGTGCTAACTCCAGCTTCAAATCAGGGATCCCATATTTGTTAGTGGAGGAAAATAAGCGGCTTAGCTGGTCTTATACTTCCTTTGAAGTTTTGCATCCAACGACTTGAGCCAGAACGACTTGAGCAAGCTAGCTCAATATGAGTTGATCCTATTCATACCAGGAGATGAATTTGGGGTTGATCTGTTGATCATTAGTGCCAGGAAGAAATTTCGATGGACATGGCAGTAATCCATCGACATATCCAATGAGTCACCCATTGAGTGCAGGGAGAATTCGCATGGACCATAAGAGATAATTGTATCTATCTAGGCGAACTGTGATAACATTCATGAAACTGGACAGAGTAACCAATCCTTTATTTCTGGAAGAGAATTCACCTTGAAAGTTGATCGAAGAACTTTGAGCAGACATGACATTAGTCTTTTAGGGCTTTGATACCATACGAGAGTCAATGAAAGAGGCGAATTCTCATTGTATTAATTTCTGAGATTACAAAGGTTTATATAGATGGAGATACAAAATTTAAATGTACAAATAAGTTGATAAGTACAACAGGATAATGGTTATCAAAGGTCGATAACAAGATAATGGTTATCCAGCTGATAACTAGTTATTATTGTTATCCATTTGATGACGTGGCCAGTGTGGATTTATCTCTAGCAAATATAAATTCGGAAATCTCGCTGTAAAGCTTAACTTGGTAGATATAAACTAAGATAAAAATCTTGCGATGATGCTAAGTTGGTAAAAATGAACTAAGATAGAAATTCCTTGATGATGGTATCTCGGTATATTTAATAAGTTAGGTTCATGTCATCATCTCTACTTCTTATATGTCTTGTAATGGTCTCAACTTGCATAGAACTTATTAGCTTCCTTCTGTACTGCATCATCCTCCCCTATACATACTAAGATGGGTCTTTGAAAACCAACTTTGTAAATATTTACTTAGTTGGTTAGAATCCTGTACTACATCATCCTCCTTGGGTTGGAGAGAATCTGACCTCGTATTCATGCTACCATGTGAGAATCCTCAAACATATCGTGTTATATTTCTTATGTACTTGTCAGTTTCCAAATTTCTAATAGATAACTGGTGGTGTTACCCTCCAATACGAATTGGAATGTCTCCATTATATCTTTTAACTTTTGAAATGCATTTCTTGATCTTCAAATAATTTAGTTCTCCCTTCACTGACCATTATGAATTTTGCAAAAATGCTTACTAATATGGATCCTCGTAAACTTGTATGAAGATAATGCTATCAAACTCTCTAGTATGATAAATATTGTCTTCGTCCTCTTGAAAATCATGATGAAGGATAACATATTCATCCTGAACAATGAGTTCTTCATCATAGATTGAAGGCTTGTTCCAATCAACAAGTTTTCTTCAACAAATGTTGTTGAGGAAAATGACCACACAAGATTTTCATTTCAATCCTCAACAATATTAAAGCAACCAACAAAGTCATAAGATTTGATTTTACCTTCAGACTCTGAAATTGCTAACCCCTCCATTAAACTCCAATCCATTAATTCATTTAAGGCTATTCCTCCATTAAACTCAGGGAACTCAAAATTGGGATTTGTTTCCCATTGCTTCTGTTCACCATCCATAACTACAACTAGTTTGGTTGCATATCAAGTAGAGAAACCTTTATGGAACTTTAGGATCTCAATTTGGAAAGCCATTTCCCACTGTTTTTGGCAACCACCCACAACTATAGATGACTTGGATGCTTGCCTTGATGATGAAAAGAAACAAGTGGAGGCACTTGCATTGGAGTCGCTATTTCCTATTTTGCAACGAGAACGTAGTGATCTCAACTCTTGAGCGAGTGCATTGACTTGTCTTCTCAACTCTGCCACCTCTTTTTGTGTTTTGTTGTTGACTTTATGCTCCATGATGTAAGGCACTTGTGTCTTCTTAGGAATCATAATCCAAGGAAGGATCAAACATGAGCTCTGATACCAAATGGTGCAGTACGAAAATAAACCACGTTCAAATAAGCTTCAAAGAAAAGAACTAAAGCCGAAATAAACAGGAAGAACAACTCTTCACTGAATACTTAAGAGAAAATCAACATAAAATCCCCTAGCTTTTCCCTAGCTACTCTTTATATAGATTTCTTTACACCCTTATGTCTCCTGCAAAAAAGTTTTCTAATCTAGTAAAACACTAATCCTACTAAATTTCTTAAAAAAAGAAAGTCCTAATTGAATATAAATTAAAAAATCTCATTGTAACGCTTAACTTGGTAAATATGATCTAAGATAAAAATCATGCGATGGTGCTAACTTGGTAAAAATGAACTAAGATAGAAATTCTACGATGATGGTATCTCAGTAAATATTTTCTAAGTTGGGTCAGTGCCATCATCTCTATTTCTTACATGTCTTGTAATGGTCCCAATTTGCATAGAACTTATTAGATTCTTTCAGTACTACATCATCCTCCCCCTATACGTACAAAGATGAGTTTTCGGAAACCAACTTTGTAAATGTTTAATCTATTGGATAAAATCCCATACTACATCACAACACTATACTACTTATGGGAAGAAATAGAACATTGTGGCCTTTGAACAAAAGCAACCTCAGGTGCAACAAGTCTTGTAGTGCATAAATAGACATGTAGAGTTTAGCTTTGAGCATGATCCACACTCAAGCTATCAACGTACACTCCAACTCTGAGATTAGTACTAATTCTCCAGAATTATCACATGATTGTTTTTATATTTTTACAAATGGTTCCTACAAGAATCTGCATGATGTTACTTATGGCTTTATTATTCTAGATCAAAACAAAAAGTTTATTGCGACAGTTGGTGAACCATGCATTGAATGGCAACTAGTCCAAGTTGAATGGAGAGCAGTACTATAAGCTTTGAAAATGACTCGTTCATTCAAAATTTGAAGAATTAAGGGCCCATTTGGTTCATCGGAATAGAGGTTCGGAATCAGAATCCGAATGGGCCATTTCAATTCCTATTGTTTGGTTGGAATGGCATTCCCCCATTTGAGGGAATGGGCATTCCCTCCCCCTTCCTTGGGAATGAAATCCCATTCCAATTGATTCCAATTCCCATCCAATTCATGCTTGAACCAAACAGACTATGAGAATAGACCATTCCGATATCAATTTTGAGGGGTTTTGATTCTGATTCCAATTCCGATTCCAACCCTGAACCAAACGGGCCCTAAAGTTTTCATCGATGCAGCTAGTAAGTAAGCTAAACGAAGGAGGTGGTTGTGCATGTGGTCAAATCTTTTGAAACTTGTAAGTTCTTGTATATCCCGAAAAAGGATAATATTTCTGCTCACACAATAGCATATAATACATGTATATCAAAAGAAGAGTGTAAACATATGTATAACTGGTGTGCTCCGGGATGCGTCGTGAAACACCCGGGACACCATTTTAATAATTTATATTTTTTTAATCCTCAAAACTAAATAAAGAACGTAGTTTAGTGGTGAGGAAGGTGTCGAATCCTCATGGAAGCAAGGTTAAAAATTATTATTTTGTTCCGGACAAATAAGAAAAAGAAAACAAATTTGGGATTTGCAGAAAATAAGAAAAAATTTATTAAAGCTGAAATTAAATATTCAAAATTGAAGAAGACAAGAAATAAAAGTCCGAAATTAAATAAAACTGAAATTAACAAGAAAATAAATAAAAATATGCTGAAATTCGGATCCATTGGCGGTAGCTTTCCGGGAAGACAAACTGCAAGCCGTTCCTCCTTCGTTTAGCCCTCGAACCCCTCGAGACACCTTAGCCTTGAACTGGGCGAATTCAAATTTGCAAAAGACAAAGAAAATCAAACCAAAATAAAAAATTGCAAAAATGAAATTGCTAGAAAAACTGAATAACAAAAAAAAAAAAGAAAATGAAACACAATAAAAATGGTGGATCAGCTCCAGTGGCAGTAGTTACAGGTTGGAAGAACTGCTTGCAGGAACCCCTCCTAACAAGAACTGGGCGTCCTCCTTCCTATAACCCTTGAACCCCTCAAGAAGCCTTGGCCTTGTGAACTAGGCTAACCAACCCCTTCTCTAGGCCCTTGGGGTCCTTTTTATAGACAAGGGTAGGCAAAACTGGGATTAGAGAGAAAGATAGGGGTGGCTAGTGGGTTTATGCAGAAAATGGGTGCCCATATAATTTAGGAATGGAGGGTTAGGATTAAAGTAGAAGGATCCTATGGCTTGAGTGAAAAGGAGAGGGCACCTATAAGTATGGAGGGCTGGGATTTAAGCTCCTAGGATTGAATGGTGGAGATTTGGGCGCCTAGGGCTGAAAGGTAGAGATTAAAAGGAGTGGGTGGTGCCCTAGGGTGAGTGGCTGAGATAGAGAGTGAAATAGAGGGTTGAGATATAGTGGCTAAAGGCTGAATGGTGGGGATTAGGAGTTAGGTGGCGCCCTAGGATGAAGGGTGGAGATTGCAAGGTGAAGATCTAAGGGTGTGAGAGGTTGCTAAGGCTTGGATGGTTGAGATTAGATGTTAGGGAAGAGTGCTCCTAGGATTGAATGGTGGAGATTTGGGCGCCTAGGGCTGAAAGGTAGAGATTAAAAGGAGTGGGTGGTGCCCTAGGGTAGGTGGCTGAGATAGAGAGTGAAATAGAGGGTTGAGATCTAGTAGCTAAAGGCTGAATGGTGGGGATTAGGAGTTAGGTGGCGCCCTAGGATGGAGGGTGGAGATTGCAAGGTGAAGATCTAAGGGTGTGAGAGGTTGCTAAGGCTTGGATGGTTGAGATTAGATGTTAGGGAAGAGTGGAAGGTGAAGATTTAGCAGTTAGGGGCGGTTACGGTTTGCTAGAGGTGAAAAGAATGAGTGAGGAGGCGTCCTAGGGTTTGCTAAGGAGAGGAGAGTATGCTAATACAGTAGGAGGGGCGCCTTTCTGGGTTTAGTAGATAAGAGGCGCTCTCCTGTGCTCAGTTTTTTACAGAAACACCTCTCTCAACTAGAATTCTCACCAACTTCCCAAAATCTGTAGAAAAATCTGTAAATTTCCCAATTTTTACCTAGAATTTGCATAGGGACCAACATATGTCACAACATTGAATTTAACCAGAAAAACAGTATAGATTAGTTAGTCTAAGGTCTAAAATACCCCTAAAATGATGCCCTTAAGGCATCAAAATACAGAGTTATCACACCCCCCATCTTAACCATTGCTAGTCCCTTATCAATGCAGCCTTAAAATTACACTGAGTAAAGAGATCATTCCCATTGCAAGATCATCCCTGACAAAATTAGCCAAGTATCCTGATTCTAGAATTCTCAAAGTTTGTATAGATCAGTATTGGGTTTAAGGGGTAAAACTGTCATGCTTTGAACATTGCAGAAACTTGGCTTAAAAATCTTATATACCCTTCCATTTGCAGACTGTCTCTATAAGCTGAGATTGATTTTTAAAATCAGGCGGGTATTCTTCTTATCATTTATGATAGTGGATTTTTACCCCTGAACTTAATATGCACACACATTTTTATTGCTACCTTCCACCGTTTGACGTGAATCTCGACACTTGACTTAGGTGAAGAGACCCGGTTACTAAGTGTTAGGTAAGTGTCTTTGGCATCCCCTTCCCCGTTTGACGCGAATCTCGACTTCTCCCAACTAAGTACCAAGTTTGTCTCGACACATTGTTGAAGAACTTTTCATAAGTGTTCGAGACAAGTTTCAAATGAATCCCCGAAGACAAAGAAATCATCCACAAATATTTCCAGAAAGTCACCTACCATTTTCGAGAAAATTGCCATCATACACCTCTGAAAGGTTGCTACTGCATTACATAATCCAAACGGCATTCTTCGGAAGGCAAATGTGCCATTAGTTTTCTCTTGGTCTTCAAGGTAAATGGCTACTTGGTTTATACCCAGAATACCCATCTAAGAAGCAGAAGTATTTTTGCCCTGCAAGTTTTTCCAGAATCTAGTCAATAAAGGGCAGAGGGAAGTGGTCTTTTGTCGTGACTGCATTGAGTTTCTTGAAGTTGATGAATACTCGTCATCCCGTGGTAAGCCAGGTGGGGATCACTTCACCTTGATTATTGGTGACCACGGTGAGTCCAGCCTTCTTAGGCACCACTTGTGTAGGACTTACCCAACTGCTATATGAAATTGGGTAGATAATACCCACATCCAACCACTTGAGTACTTCTTGCTTGACCACTTCTCTCATATTTGGATTCAACTGCCTTTGCATTTCCCTACTCGGTTTGGCACCTTCCTCCGTATAAATATGGTGCATACAAATGGACGAACTAATCCCTTTTAGGTCAGCCGCTGACCAACTAATGGAACCCCTATACTCTTTTATGACATCAATCAGTTTCTCTTCTTGTATGGTCGGGTCCTAGAAACACATACTTAAGGGAGTCCGGCAAGGGTTTTAATTCTAGTTGCGGAGGAGATTCAAGAGAAGGTATGGGTGGTTCACTCTTTAGCTTTGGGAGAGGTTCAACAGTAGGCCAAGACCGTAATGGGTGAGGAGACTTTGTTAAAACATTAGCTTCCTTCGTTGGGTCATTCGCTGTGACCAGACCAGTTTCTCTGAGGTTTCTATTTACATTTATTGTACAACAATTTTGTTCTGGGTAGGCAGAAGGACTTCTAGACTCATACCAATCTTCAAACTTTTCTCCACTTTGAAGAGCCAAAATTTCTCCAGCATTTTCTAAGTGTTGGACATTAGAAGTCAAAAGGTGTTGGGGAAGACATAGGGGTTCAGTTTTGGGGTCGACAATTGGCTGACTAAGCATTGAATCATTCTCCCACTACAGGTTAGCTTCCATGAGGTGAATTACTTGACTTTCTAATCTTAGGATTGGCTGTTGCTGAGCTAAGATCAGCTGTTGGAGCTGTAGAAATATATCATCAAGTTAATCGGTTTGATAGGGCTGAGGGTAGGTTTGACATGGCTAAGTCGGTTGAGTCTCGGGGTAATCATTATACTCACAGTGAGTCTGGGCAGGCCATTGAGAGTGCACATCTGGCAGAATGGTTTCTTGGGCTTGGGCCTAATAAGCGAAGTTGGGCTGATTTTCCCACCCAAAGTTATATGGGCGAAAGAATGGATTAACATTGGGTTGGAAAAATCCGTTAGGTGCATGTACTTGCTCTAGAATGACTGGTTGACATGGGCCCACTGTAAGGCACTGCCTAACATGATGGGCCGGGCTTGCGCAGATGGAACATGTTGGGTAGGATTACAATGTTGACTATATGCCAATTTGTTGACGAAATGCAAGGACTTGATCAAGTCTTTGGGCCATCCCATTAATCTTATCCAGTTGTTGAGACACATGGTTCCAATCTATCCGTGGCTTAGGTTGGAAGTAGTTTTTCATTCCACAAACTCCAGCCATTGAATTCATTTTGTTTTGTTTTAATTTTTTTTATTAAGCACAAACAAGTAAAACACACGACCTAGGGGCTAAGCTAAGGTTTCCTAAACTAGTGGTTCAACCAATGTGAATTCCCTTAGGTTCACTTGGAATTACACCACTTCCTTTCATTAGCCAGGTAAGTGGTGGAGACGTGGGAGGCTCCCCTTGCTCTCGCAAGGACCTAATTAAGTAACCACAAAACCCGCTTAGGCTTAGCCGGTTAACCTCTTTCCTTAGACACCAACCGCCAGCTATGAAAAGTAATTATAAGCTTCTCTAAAATTCAGCACACTTTTGAACCAAATGTGTGGGGCCTCCTAAAGTATTTGGCTATCCAAAGTTTAAATTAAGGTTTAGGGTGAACTGTACGTGAAAGGGTGGTGGTTTTTTGGGCCAAGGAAGGGTGATGAAATCCCCACCTTATCTTATTTAAATTGGATTGCCCTTAAATGGATTAATGGAAAAACACAATAAACAAAATAAATACAACTAACTACAATGCATGAACAACTATCTCTAATATGCAATTCAGCAATAAAATAATAAAGCAAATAAATTCAGCAAAGAGAGCAATTAAAAAAAAAATGAAAAACCCTAACACATTAACAACTAACAAGATGATTTCAACAATTAAATAATCCTATATGATGCATGCTCTAAAACATATCAAACCCTAATGTTGGAATGCAAATGCAAAAAATTTTAAAATATTAATTTTTTTTTGAAATTCAAAACTTGAAATTTAAATTCAAATTCAAATTCAGATTCAAATTAAAACTTAAATTTTGAAATTTAAACTCAAGTTCGAAATTTTGAATAATTTCCTAATTAACAATTAATTACTCAATTAAATAACTAATTAGATCTAAAGACGAAACAAAAGAAAAAAAAATAATCCTAAAAAAATATAGTCGAATCTATTAAGAAATAAAAATAAAAATAAATAACCAAAGATTTGAAAACACTAATCGACCAAGATAAATTCAAAAATAAAAAGAAAAATCAGAAATAAGTTGGAACAACCATACCTGAATCACTATCCAATATTTTTCTCTTTTTTTTTGTGCGCAGTTCGGCAGTGTTCCGGAACCCCACCTTTAGCTGCTACGTCCTGCAAAAACAAAGAAGAATTATGAGAGTTTTATTTCCAAAGATCAAAAAACTAGCGAAATAAAAAAAATAGGGTAAAATACAAAAACCTCCCCTGAAGTTTCTGACAATCATAAATACCTCCCCTATACTTTCATTTTAACAAAAGCCTCCCCTTTATTTTTGAAAAAATCAATAAATACCTCCCTTCCGTCAATAATTAAGACAGAAAACGTTAAACTGATGATCTTTTCTTTAAAAATACCTATTTTACCCTTATACGAGTTAATGTACTCCTATTTTTACTAAAATACCCCTATCTATATATTATACTCTTTGCCCTCTCTTCTTATCCTAGTTTCGATTTTACTATCTGAATGAAGAAGTGCAACTGAAGAGGAATGAACTGAAGGGATAAGAGATCCATCCTATGGACGCCCAAAAGATTGCGGAATAAGGGGBRAATWTCRAAAMTTTTTCTCTCCCTTCAACTGGGAATCGTATTCCCCATTTAGAAAATCATATTTTCAAGGATCAATTCTGAACCATAAACTGAACCAGATCTGAACCAAAA
>NW_010729110.1:1506042-1609237 GCF_000365185.1 Nelumbo nucifera | reverse complement strand
TTAAGGGTATTACACAGAAACATACCAAGGGAACATGAATCAAATATGTATCTTTATTCATTTACAATAAACTCATAAAGTACATTATTCTGATTGAAGCTAAGGGCATACAAAACTGTCTAACATGAACCTGGAAGAATAACAAACCCATGAAGAACAGGAGTACGAAGGAGTGCCATCAGCCGCAGCAACGGCATGACTGAAAGATCATTAGCACATAATCGAAGGAGTCTGTTAAAATACATCAAAATGCATAGCACAGAACAACTTACAACTCCCACAGACTCTTGGAGTTCAGACGCAGAGGAGCACTCTGATGCTTGAATTCATTGACAACAGAAACCCAAGATACAAGCTTACCCCGAGCCAAATTAATTAACTCATCCACCTCTTTACTGTTTTTACAGAACTGTCTCCTATTTCTCTCAGCCCATATAGTCCCTAACAGAGTAGCGGGGATAGACTTTTTTTTTTGACCGATAGCAGGGATAGACTTCCAAACATATTTCCCTTCCTACTCAGGTTCCAGCACCACAAGAGCTCTTTAACTGAATTTGTCATGACCTAACAACAGATCCCTGCAGATTTGATGAAGTGCCACTAGATTTGAGAAGAAACCGATCAGTGAATGCACAGATGGTCAACAAATTCTATCACCTACCTACACAAGCTATAGTTCAGATCCTGAATTTGCACATCCCCCATAAGAAAATTCTCCTTGGTCAAACACCTATGCAGCGCCATGGCCCAGACTAGGAAGTTGACCTTCAACGAACTGACAAGGTTCTAGATTTGCGTGGTGGGAAGGCAGTCCTGACTACCACCACTCAGTCTGGACGCTAGAGACTTCACAAAGAAAAGACCACCCCCACTCCACCTCAACCTCACAGAGAATAGTCTGAATACTATCACTGCTGCAAAATAAAGAAAAAGAAAGTCAAGAAAGTCACAATCGCTATCTGGTGAAGAAATCAAATTTCGCGGTGAAAAACGATCATCATCAGTAAAGAAATCGAACTCTGGGGGGTGAAGAAGGGTTGTTGTGGGTGAAGAACAATCGTTGTTGGTGAAGAACAGTCACAGAAAATGAATGGAAAATTTTGCGAAGCAGAATATTGTAATGAATTGTTCAAGGGTAAAAATGTATTTTTACATGTTTTCCATCTTGATCATTGACGGAAGGGAGGTATTTGTCAATTTTTTCGAAAATAGAGGGGAGGCTTTTGTTAAAGTGAATGTATATGGGAGGTTTTTATGATTGTCAGAAACTTCATGGGAGGAGTGGAAGGTGAAGATTTAGCAGTTAGGAGCGGCTAGGGTTTGTTAGAGATAAAAAGAATGAGAGAGGAGGCGCCCTAGGGTTTTTTAAGGAGAGGAGAGTATGCTAATACAGTAGGAGGGGCGTTTTTCTAGGTTTAGCAAATAAGAGGTGGCCTCTTGTGCTCAGTTTTTCACAGAAACACCTCTTCTCTTAGCTGGAATTCTCACCAGCTTCCCAAAATCTACATAAAACTCTATAAATTTCTCAGTTTTTACCCAAAATTTGCACAGGGACCCCTCAGATTCCACAATATTGAATTTAACCGGAAAAAGCATATAGATTAGTCAGTCTAAGGTTGAAAATACCCCTAAAATGATGCCCTTAAGGCATCAAAATACAGAGTTATCAATAGCCCACCACCTTGGATGAGGCCTTTCTTTCTGTGCTTTCAAGTGGTGATGGCCACCCTTAGAATGATGTTTGGAATCAATGAGCTTTTAAGTTATGGATGAGGCCTTTTTTTCTGTGCTCTTCTAGTGGTGATGGCCACCCTTGGAATGATGTTTTGAATCAATGACCTTTTTAGTTTCCAAAAAAAAAGCTTAACTTTATCCCCTACTTCATCTCAAATTTAAAGTTGGCAATTTTCCCCATCTCTATTTGGTAATTGACATCCCTGACCTGATTGGGTCAGGGATAGAAGACAGCCTTGGCGGGGATGGGGATTGAAATTGAAGTCCCCACCTTGCCTCGACCCTTATTATATATATATATATATATATATATATATATATATTAAAATATATAATATTAGGGGACCCGTGCAATGCACGGGATTTATTAAGCAAAAGCTAAATAATACAAAGGATCATTTACTAAAATACCCCTTACAATTTCATGGATTTACTAAAATCTACTCTATAGTTAATATTTTACTAAAATACCACTTATAATTTACAATGGATTTAATCAATCTTCCATTAGATGATAGTGGAAAATGACAATGTTGACCCTAATGTTCATTTAAATAAATTTAATCAAAAGAAAATAAAAATAAAAATACCATTTTTGCCCTTAGTAAGACACGGGCAACCACTCTAATGGCTATATTTGGTCAATTTTTTTTTGTACAAAAAAGTTTTAGGGTATTTTTGGAATAAAAAATCATGTGCCTAATTGCAAAACAAACATCCTTAATAAAATGTTGATTAAGTAAATATGTTGTAAAATATATGGGATGTTTTAGTAAAATGAAAACTATAAGGTAGGTTTAAGTAAATATGTTAAACTATAAGGTGTGTTCTAGTAAATGACCATAATAGAAACACATAAGAGTATACAATTGTTTTATATTTTCAACTTTTTAAATAATTAATAATTATTCATATTTTATATACTACTTTTAATAAATTTTTTATAATACAAAAATAACAATAATTAATTTCAGTTAGGTTTATTCATCAAACTGATGAAATCAACCAACTTGATCAATTCAACCCGAGTTGGTCGGTTTTCTAGTATTTTAGGTCGGCTTTGGTTCAAAAAATTCCTAATTCGACCAAGTTGGATTAGTTTCACTTTGGCCATTTGTAAATTGACCAAAATCGAACGACTTAACCATGGATATATATTAATATTTTATATTTTAAATATAATTTTTAATATGAAAAGTGGAAAGTTTTCCATATTTTTTTGTCTAAAATGTTTTATATCATAAATCTAACTTTTAAATTTATTTTTTTCAAAAAAATGCATTGTAATTTTTAAAATAAAATAAAATTTTTATGTTTAAATCTTTTGAACTGATTGACCAAAGAAAAAAAAAATCGATGCAAATCAATACAAATTGAGTGGGTTGGTTTTCACAAAAGGTCAGTCGGTTTGAACTGACCAACTCCCTAACCTCACAAGGTCAATTTGGTTGGCCAAATAGCCTACAACCAAATAGAATCAACTCATGAACACTCATAATTTCAACTAAATTAATAGTCTCATCTCTAATAAACAACAATAGTTTAATCTCCAATAATTATTAAAAATTTATAGCAAAAATACACAATTATTGAAAATATATTGATAATGAATAAATACAATAATTACAGTAATTACAAAAATACAATAAGTACTAAAAATATGTTAACTTAGTCAATAAATAGTATAATCTCAAATAATAGTTTAATCTCAAATAAATATTAATCAATATGTTATAACAAAAACACAATAAGTACAATAAATTAAATTTAAAAATTTCAATAACAGTAGATTAATCTCCAATAATTATTGAAAGTTTTTTGTTAAATAACAAAACAAAATAAATTTATACATAATCATTGCAAATACATTTATCACAAAAAACAATAAATAATTACTAAAATATAATAAATATTAATTTTAGTATATATAATTATATAATAAATAGAGATTAAGAGTTTAAAATTTTTATTAATAAATATTATTTTTTTGAAAGTTATTGTCTTGAATTATTACTTGATATAAGTGAAATTAGTTATTTACAATATTATGTAAAAATATTAAATTATTATTAATTTCTATATTATTTTATAATTATTTTTCTGCTTTTTAGATTTTTTCATATTTATTACATAATTTCTTTATTTTAACTATTTAAAATCTAGTTATGTTAAATATTTTTTATTTAAAATATTTAGTTATTTAAATACTTAAATAATATGTAAAACATTTAAATTTTAAAATATTAATTATTTATTGAATTTAATTATCTATAAAATTATAATTTTTACTATTATTACATAATTACGTTATTTTAACTATTTAAAATCTAGTTATGATAAATATTTAAATAAGCTATAAAATATTAATTTTTTTTGTTATTTGAATTTTATTTATTTAAAGCTATTACATATTATTAAATATTTGAAAAACATTTAAATTGATAATCCAAAAAAACATAATTTAAATTGTTAGTACATAATTTTGTGATATATTTTGTAAAAATATAAAATTATTTTTTGTATTTTTAATAAATATTTTAAAGTTATTATTAAATTTTGTTAGAATATTTAAATAATTCTTAGATTTGAGTCCTCAATGGGGAACCCATCTCCATTAGGAATCAGAGATGGAGGCTGACCTTTCTCCTCGATGGGATCGATGTTGGAGATGGGGAGTATGGTCCCTGATGAGGGCAGATTTGGCCCTCCAATGATATTATGACACCTAGCACCTCATGCCAACTAAGTGCAGCCTCTTGACAACTAGACAGCTCGAGCTCGCCACGGGCAGCTCGCCACTAGGTAACTCGCTACAGGGCAGCTCGTTATCAGGTAGCCCGACCTCTCGCGGAAAGCTTCCTACCTGACAGGACCGTACCTGCCAACCCTAAAGATTGCACCCACGTCCCTTGTCTGACGGCACAGTATCTGACAACTCTGAGGAGTGCACTCATTGTCCTTTGTCTGGTGGCGTCGTACCTGCCAACCCCAGAGGTTGTCTCCTGCCTGGCGGGATTGTACCCTACAACGGTCGCATTAGCCCACCTGCTCCCCAGTCTTGACGATAACAACCAATTACTCTAAGGCGTTACCTAACAATAGATCGCTGACGGGTTGTCGAAGCCCTCAAATTTAATTCTAGTCCCACCCTACGAATAAAATTGTAGTAACAGTTGTACCAGGTCGAATCCCACAGGGAGCTAGTAATTAATTTCTCAGCCAAATGCACAATTTAAAGAGTGGGAATTTCAAATAATTAAATCTCTAAATTAAAATAACAATTAACACAAAATAGCAAATAACAATTAACAAGGAAAATTTCAGTCTTACCAAACTCTGATCCAAGGGTTCAACTTGAGTCAATTGATCACCGATCATAGGCTAAAAATAGCAATCTTGCAATTCAAGCATTTAACTTTTAGATTTATTAGGATAGCCATACTAAACCTTAAACCTTCCTAATTTAGTTGACCAAACCCAGCATTCAATCAACACTTATCATTAACCGACTGGGCACGATAGCGTTCCATATCAATTAATGATAGCAATAAATTCTATGAAAATAGTTAAACCAAAATAGAAATAATTGAGATAGCTGCAATTATTAAATTTTGTTCCGTTTATTCCCTTTAGGTTAAAAAATGCCAACACATTGGTCAAAGACTGTCACGAACAATTGACCCACAAAGATATTGACCTAATTGCTACTTGTACCACTATTCGTGACAATTACGGATCACCGAATCATGGATAGCCGTAGAAAGATCAATATTAATTAATTTGTCAGATTAATCAACATCAACTTTCATAAAAATATGCATAAAGAATAAACGAATACTTGAATTAAAGGCAAGAATTTAAATTAAGCACATAACCTCACGGTGACACATTTGAACAAAAAATTCCCCTTGAATCAGAAAAGAGAAGCTCAACCACTCATGGTTGTCATCTCCGCCGCTAAATTTTCTTCAGGAAATTAAAGAGGAATAAAGAGAAAATAAAGAAAAAGATGAAATTGTATTGAAAAGAGAGAGAGAAGTAGTTGGGGGGCTGTGCATATGAAACGTACGCATATCTTCTCTAGGAAAAGAGACCTATTCCTACTTATAAGGAGAAGTTTCCTAAATTTTAGGAGCTTCCCTAAAAAAAATAATCTCTAAAGTTGAGTCATAAAACAAATAAAACACTTCTAAAAGAGTTGCCCACAAGATTATGACACTTAATAGTTATTTCCTAATCCAAAAAGATAATAAAAGATTCAGAAATCATCAACATATTGTTTCTTCTCTCGCAGGAATTCAGACTTGTAGCTTCTTTATGACGTGCCCGCGTTGTAACTATTGTGAGACTCTTTTCAGCAACTACGCAGCCCTTTTTGTCCTTCATTCTTTCCATCACATTAAACTCCAAATTATGCTTCAAATCTTCCCTTTTTCGCTCCAATTTGATTCAAGCCTTCAAATAAACAACATTAACACAATTATCATCAAAACTACCTCAGATTACACAATTATTAACCAAAAACCTAATGAAAACAAGCAAAATCACATGCAATTTGTCAATCTATCAAACTCCCCCACACCTATATAATGCTTGCCCTCGAGCATTCCACCTAACCACACTTAGACAACCAATATGTCATAGCATTTGACATTAAAACAACCATCACACTTCCCAATAATCTTTCCGAATTCAAAATGCACAATATTCAACAACCCTCACAATGGGTTCACTCATTGCACTCAAAAGTGTTTATGGGACATGAAGCACTCAAAATCGACAACATGGACTGCATTACCACAGGCTTGCAAATATATCACATCACCACCACTTAGAGATATGAATTCCATACACTCATCAAAAGGTCTTTTATAGGTTGTAACGTGGCTAGGGACAAGGGTAGGATAAAAAAGGATATTTTTGAGGTTAAACTTATCAAGGAAATATATGACTAACAACTCAATTCAATTTCAACACAAGGCAAATTTGCCCAAAAGAAAGCATCACTGTACAGCTCCAAACCTTCCACAGCTCTTTTTTTTTCTTTTTTTGCTTTTTTTTTTTTCTTCTCTACTAAAGCTGCCATGCTTTTCTTCAATAAGTTCTGGTGGAACAACAGCTTGCATAACAACTTAGCCATACTTAGGCCATATAAACAACAATTTTCCACAAATTCCAATCACACAACATACTCATCCGATTTAGAGCAATACTTCCAAAACATCACATCCGTCTTCAGGCAAATAACCACAATTATGCAATTAATCATATATTCCCTTGATAAAAGGACGAAACGCAAGCCAAAAATAAAGGTTAGTGCTATAATGATGTGATTTCATTCAAAGAAAAAGGTCAAGGTACAAGGGGCTAATAAACCTAAGTGCCTTTATCACTTAAATGCATAGAATTCAAAATGTGGTCTTATAACAAAGCAAGTTCCAGAATGAGCCATGTGCGATTTTCACTCAACAAAGAAACAAAGATTGAGCGCAAGGAATGAATTGCTCATTAAAGGCTCAAAGCCTCACTTTATAGTAGGCTTGTGTCAAATCTTGCACATTTATCATCCATATTAACTATTAAAGAAATGGGCAATCATCTTTAATGCTTTCCCAACTCAATACCATAACACATGGGCAATCATTTTTTTTTTTTTTTGAAAATTTTTCCCTTTTTCACATAACACAACTCTTAACACAATCCTAAACCTAACACAAAACCCCGATAAAAGTTCACATGGCTTAATAACCAAAATAACTAAAATAACATTCAACATAGCAACTAAAACTAACACTAATCCCTCCCCCACACCTAAATCATACATTGACCCCAATGTATGACAACACAAAACAACAAAAACAAAAAAAAAACAGAACAGAATGGACCAACACGAAAACACACAAGAACAAACAAGTAACACGAAAATAGAAGGGGAGGAAAAAGGACTTCCCTAAATAGACTCAATGGGGGGATATGTAAGACCAACATGCGCAAAGAGAGCTTGAAAGGCCTTCTTAACGTCAGCTAAGTCTTTGGCCATACTGCTCATACTCTCCTCGATGGTGTCCAACCTGCGATCCATTTGGTGGAGCTGCTCACGGAGGGAAAGGGGAGTCGGGGGAAAGTGCTCATCCGAGGAAGAGGAATCTGAACCCGTACATGGAGAAGATGGGTTAGTAGAGGAAGAAGCACCAGTGTACGGACGCAAATCACATGGCCAAATACGACAAGGCTCAAAAAATTTAAATATCCCCTTCTCACAAAACAAGACACCCATACGGGCCAAACAATCCAAGACAAGATTTGCCAAAAACTAATCTATAAGGAGACATTCCTATTGGTGTTTTGTATGCGGTTCGGTATATGCCCAAAGTGCGTCATCTAGACGTAGGCTCCAATCTTTTCTACCTGGATTCATCGTTTTCTCTAAAATAGACTTGACCTCTCAATTGGAAACCTCTGCTTGTCCATTTATCTGGGGGTGATAGGCAGGGGCGACTCGGTGATGCACCCCATACTTTTTCAGCAAGGCTTCAACGGCTTTATTGCAGAAGTGGGTCCTTTGATTACTTATGATGGCTCGAGGAATACCAAACCTACTAAAAATGTTAGATTTGATAAAACCTACAATACACTTAGAATCATCAGTTTTGGTGGCTTTTGCTTCTACCCATTTTGAGACATAATCAACTGCCAAAAGTATGTAAGCAAAACCACAAGAGGAAGAAAAGGGTCTCATAAAATCAATACCCCAAACATCAAAAATTTCGCAAATAAGAATGAGAGTTTGGGTCATCTCATTTCTACGAGACAATGCACCTGTTTGTTGGCATCTTTCACAATTTTTACAAAATAAGTATGCATCTTTAAATAAAGTTTCCCAATACAACCCACTATCTAAGACCTTCCTAGCAGTTTTTTTTGGCCCAAAATGGCCACCACAAGCATAATTATGACAAAAAATCAAAATAGACTTATGTTCACTTTTAGGGACACATCTCCTAATTACTTGATCAGAGCAAAATTTCCACAAATAAAGCTCGTCCCAAATATAATATTTTGCCGCATTCCTAATTTTATCCTTCATCAACTTGCTAAGATAACTAGGCAAAATATCAGTAACCAAATAATTCACAATATCAGCATACCAAGGGACCATACCTTTTATTTGGAACAATTGCTCATCAGGAAAAAACTCAGAGATAGGTAAAGAGTCTTCATCTTTTACCAACCTACTTAGATGGTCTGCCACCAAACTTTCAGCTCCCTTTCGTTCCTTGATCTCTAAATCGAACTCTTGGAGCAAAAGTATCCACCTTATCAGCCTCGGCTTTGACTCCTTTTTCGCCAATAAGTATTTCCACAAATAAGGCTCGTCCCAAACATAATATTTTGCCTCATTCCTAATTTTATTCTTCATCGACTTGCTAAGATAACCAGGAAAAATACCAGTAACCAAGTAATTCACAATATCAACATACCAAGGGACCATACCTTTTATTTGGAACAGTTGCTTATCAGGAAAAAACTCAGAGATAGGTAAAGAGTCATCATCTTTTACCAACCTACTTAGATGGTCTGCCACCAAACTTTCAGCTCCCTTTCGATCCTTGATCTCTAAATCGAACTCTTGGAGCAAAAGTATCCACCTTATCAACCTCGGCTTTGACTCCTTTTTCGCCAATAAGTATTTCAAGGCTGCATGATCAGAAAACACAATTACTTTAGAGCCAAGCAAATATGAGCAAAACTTATCTAAAGCAAAAACAATTGCTAATAGTTCATTTTCGGTGGTTGTGTAGTTGCATTGTGCAGCATTCAACGTCCTTGAAGCATAGTAAATGACATGACTCTTCCCATCAACCCACTGACCTAGAACAGCTCCTACAGCATAATTGCTCGCATCACACATGATTTCAAAGGGCAAGTTCCAGTCAGGTGGTTGAATATTGGGTACAATTGTCAGCAAATTCTTAAGCTTATCAAGTGCTTCCTTGCATTCATCCCCAAGTCAAAAGGCACATCTTTTTGAAGCAGTTTGGACAATGGCAGGGCAATTTTTGAAAAGTCCTTGATAAACCTACGATAAAAACCTGCATGTCCAAGAAAAGCGCGCACTTCCCTAACATTTGTAGGGTAAGGTAAGCTCACAATCAAATTGACATTTGCCTTATCGACCTCTATTCCTCTAGCAGAAATAACATGCCCCAACACAATGCCTTCTTTCACCATAAAGTGACATTTTTCATAATTCAAAACTAAATTAGTTTCAACACACCTATCCGAAATCTTACTCAAATTATCTAAACAATCATCAAATGAATCACCATAGACAGTTAAGTCATCCATGAACACTTCAATGCACTTCTCAATAAATTCCGAAAATATACTTAACATGCACCTTTGAAAAGTTCCTAGAGCGTTGCACAGACCAAAAGGCATCTGTCTATAGGCGAAAGTGCCAAACGGGCAAGTAAAAGTCGTCTTCTCTTAGTCCTCTTGAGCAATCACTAATTGATAGTAACTTGAAAAACCATCAAGAAAACAAAAGAATGCCTTACCAGCTAACCATTCTAACATTTGATCTATGAAGGGTAAGGGGAAATGGTATTTTCTAGTGGCTAAATTAAGTTTCCGAAAATCAATCACCATGCGCCACCCACTTTGTAACCTCATTGGGACCAGTTCATTATTTTGATTTCTTACCACAGTGATCCCAATTTTATTGGGTACAACATGTATTGGACTTACTCACTTACTATCCGAAATATGATAGATTATCCCTTCATCTAACAACTTAAGGATTTCTTTCATTACCACTTCCTTCATTGCCGGGTTGAGCTTCCTTTGCGATTCTCTGACTGGCTTGGCACCATCTTCCAAAAGAATTCTGTGCATGCAAATTGATGGACTAACTCCTTTTATATCAACTAAAGTCCAACCAATTGCTGCTTTATGCTCCTTCAAAACCTTGATGAGCTGTGCCTCTTGATCATCAGTCAACCATTTTGCAATGATCACTGGCAATGTTTCTTCATCACCCAAATAGGCATACTTAAGGTGATCTGGCAAGGTCTTCAACTCTAACTTAGGAGCCTGCAAAGTAGAAGGTAACAATTTCTATGAGAAAACGATGATGGAATATTAGAATTTGTTAACCTTGACTCTAATATTGGCTCCAAAGCTTCATAGGATGAATCTAACTCTTCCTTCATATCCAATTGTGCACTCAATTCGAGCTCTTCATTCATATCTTCTTCTTCAAAAATTTCCTACACAATTGAATCAACAATATCAACTGAACAAATTAAATGACATTCATTAGGGTACTTCATTGCTTCAAAAATGTTAAATTTAACAATCTCCATCAAACTCGACGGAGAGAGTACCCTCATCCACATCTATTTTGGTTTTGGTCATTTTCATAAATGGCCTGCCTAATAGAAGTGGAGCTGAATTTGTGATAGTGTCTTCCTCCATCTTCAAGATGTAAAAATCAGTTGGAAATATTAGGTAATTAACCTACACCAAAACATCTTCAACAATCCCCTCAGGGTAAGCGTTAGAACGGTCAGCTAATTGAATGACTACCCCAGTCTCCTTCAATGGACCCAAATTCAAAGCATAATAGATTGAGTATGGCATGACATTGATAGATGCACCTAAGTCTAGCATGGTATGCTCAATTCTTTTCTTGCCAATCACGCAAGGTAAAGTAAACATACCTGGATCAGCACGCTTTTCTGGCAAGGTTCTCTTGATGACAGCTGACACATTCTCCCCAACCCTTACCTTCTCATCACCTCTCAACTTCCTTTTGTTAGTGCACAACTCCTTCAGAAATTTTGCATATTTCGAGATTTGCTTGATGGCATTTAACAAAGGAATATTTATCTCCACCTTCCTAAAGGTCTCCAAAACCTCTTGCTCGTACTCTTCTTTCTTAGATTTTTCCAATTACTGGGAAAAGGTGGCACAATGGCATTAGAAATCTTAGGTAAAGGGGAATCAGGCTTTACCTTATTGGAACTCTCAAGTGGATTTTGTTCTTCCTCTTCTTTCTGCTCTTCATCCACTTTCTTTGGTGAAGTAGGCTGTAACTGCAATTCCTTCCCACTTCTTAGCACCATTGCACTAACACTCTCCTTGGGATTGACCACCGTCTGTAATGGTAGTTTTCCAGAGTTTTGCGCCTCCAACTTGCTAATAGAAGTAGCAAGTTGACTGATTTGATTCCCTAAGTTCTAGATGCTGGCCCTTGTTTCCTGTTAGAATTGTTGAGTGTTAGTCGCTAGAGCCTTAGCTATCTCATCTAAAGACATACCTGAACTTGAGGGTTGATTTTGGGCTTGGGTAAGTGCTGGAATTGGAGGTTGTTTGTTGAAAGCATGAGGCTGGAATTTCTATGGCCCTCCTTGATTTCCATAGCTCAGATTGGGATGATGCCTCCACCCAGGATTGTAATAGTTAGAATAGGGATCATATTTGCATTGAGGTTGGCCAGGAAATCCTCCTACGGCATTGACTTGTTGCATTGAATCATCTTGCAATGATGGGCACATGTCCGTAGGATGCCCAGGAATTGAGCATATGCCACAAACCTTAGTCGTTTTTAATTGCCCTGCAGCCAATTGACGAACCAAAGCAGTTAGATCAGAAATTTGACTTTTCGGATTAGAATGACTTACCTCATTAACACGTCTAATAGCTCCATCTATTCTTGCTCCAAATTGTTGAGAGTTCTCAGCCATGTCGGAAATCAATTGCTAAGCCGCCTCAGGTGTTTTGTTGACTAAGGCTCCTCCACTAGCTGCATCTACCATACTCATATCCATAGGTTGGAGTCATTTGTAGAAGTATTGGATTAAGAGCTGCTCAGGTATTTGGTGGTGTGGACAGCTAGCACAGAGTTGTTTGGACCTTTTCCAATACTCATATAGTGTCTCACCACTAGACCGCCTTACCCCACAAATCTCTTTTTAATATTTGCAGCTCATGATTCAGGGAAATACTTATCTAAAAACACCCTATTCATCTCATTCCATGTACGTATTGAACCAGGAGGAAGAATATATAACCAATCATTTGCCTTATCTCATAAAGTAAAAGGAAAAGCTATCAGTTTTACCTGTTCCTCAGTCATACCCTGTGGTTTCATGCTTGAACATACAACATGGAACTCTTTAAGATGCTTGTGAGGGTCCTCGTCTGGAAATCCATGAGAAACAAGAAGCAATTGAATTAAACCTAATTTAAGTTCAAAAGCTACCTCAAGAGTGGGATATACTATGCACAAAGGTTGTTGATTCACGATTGGTGTAGCTAACTCCCTTAGTGTTGTTTCTCTCTCAGCCATCTTTTCTTCTTCTTCAAAAATAGATCTATCACAAGTCGTCAAGTCAATATCGAAATTCACCCTTGGAGGTGAACGACCCTTCCTTTGCTTAGCCTCCATTCTCAAACGACGGTTTGTCTTCTCAATTTTAGGAATATATTCTAGTTCACCTTTTTGAGAAGAACGAGTCATAAAACAAAAGAGGTTAGCACAAACGGAAGGCACAAAGCTAAGAAATTAAAATAGCTCCCCGGCAACGGTGCCAAAATTCTGACGGGTTGTCGAAGCCCTCAAATTTAATTCTAGTCCCACTCTACGAATAAAATTGTAGTAACAGTGGTACCAGGTCGAATCCCATAGGGAGCCAGTAATTAATTTCTCAGCCAAATGCACAATTTAAAGAGTGAGAATTTCAAATAATTAAATTTCTAAATTAAAATAACAATTAACACAAAATAGCAAATAACAATTAACAAGGAAAATTTCAGTCTTACCAAACTCTGATCCAAGGGTTCAATTTGAGTCAATTGATCACCGATCATAGGCTAAAAATAGCAATCTTGCAATTCAAGCATTTAACTTTTAGATTTATTAGGATAGCCAAAATAAACCTTATACCTTCCTAATTTAGTTGACAAAACCCAGCATTAAATCAACACTTATCATTAACCAACTGGTTACGATAGCATTCCATATCAATTAATGATAGCAATAAATTCTATGAAAATAGTTAAACCAAAATAGAAATAATTGAGATAGCTGCAATTATTAAATTTTGTTTCGTTTATTCCCTTTAGGTTAAAACATGCCAACACATTGGTCAAAGGCTGTCACGAACAATTGACCCACAAAGATATTGACTTAAGCATCGGAGTGTTCCCTTTAAATTGTTCTCTTCCAGCTTGCAACCGAGTACTAACTTAAGCATCGGAGTGTTCTTGCCGGATAAGCAACCCCAGTTTCCTTCGTCTCTTTTCACGCAGGTATCTCTTGCCCGTCGCCAGCTAGAAGCATAGTCACTTCCAGCTAGGAGTGGCTGGATTGCGCATCATCAATTGGCGCCGTCTGTGGGAAACATTTTAAAAAGCTTTCTCTACAGAACTTTCGCCAGCATTAATGGCGTCTTCTAGCAACGCCGGGTAGAATAACGAAATGAACACTTCTGAGGGGCAACTTCAGGCTCCAACCGTGCGTATCGGTCAGTTTACTGTACCTCTCAGC
The DNA here is from genome assembly GCF_000365185.1 of Nelumbo nucifera. Next base: position 1,594,947 of record NW_010729110.1, on the reverse strand, counting down.
ACCTTCGGGGTCCCCACGCTGGACCTACCCCAGGTCACCGAGGCGGTGAACACCCCATTCCCTCTTGTGGTAAACACCACCTTCACTGAACCCTCCATGGTTCTTCCCGCCGTGGGGCAAAACTAGCTGGGTGACCTAGTGCAGTGCGTGTGGGCTATTCAGACCCAGATGCAGCAAGTCAAGTAGCTTTAGCACTACCAACAGCAAGTCCTGTGTCATTTCTATCAGTAGTAGTTCCCAACGCTGCAGCAAAGCCGACAACCAGCTCAGTTGCGGTGCCCGATAACGCCGCAGAACTAGCAGCCGCTCAACCGCTGCCGAAGTAGTCGCCCTCCTCGCAGAGGGGAAACCTCCAAAGCCTCATCCTGTAGTAGGAGAGAGCCAGTAGCTCCCACCACCTCGCGGTTACAAGGCGGATCAGAAAGCGCTCACCCCACCAAGGCCGGTCCATCCCAGCGCGCTCAACCGGAAACCTCACTGACGGGCAACCGGTTCAAAGTCCTGGCCGCGAACTCTGAACGATACCCTTCGGTTTGCAGAAGCCAGTATTAGCCTGATTCTCACCAGGCCAAGACTCAGCTTGACAGTACCGAAGCAAGCAGCACCAACACGGATCCCGCCAAGAAGTAGCCAAGGCGGCGTCCCAAGGTGCACCGTGCAATAATCCCTGAACAGCTCGCAGAGCCCAGCCGACCCGAACAACCCAAAGGTAAGACGGGAGTGAGCTCTGGAGTCATGAAGACCGCCCCTCTCCTATCGGTGCCATCTCCCCTCTCCCCCGATCTCCTAGCAGCTCCCATGCCAAAGGTCTTCAAGGTCCCCCCCTAGACAAGTACGATGGGTTGTTTGACCCAAGTGACCATGTGGACTCCTTCCAGTCCCAGATGCACCTCGTCGGGGCCAGTGAAGCCTGCATGTGCGTCGCCTTCTCCATGACCTTCAGAGGAGTAGCACGCACGTGGTATAGAAACCTCCCATCCGGAGAAATCCAGAGCTGGGCACAGTTCGTACAAGCATTCACCTCGCACTTCGTTACTAGCAAGAAGTGTCTGAGGTCGTAGGAAAGCCTTCTTTGCATAGTCCAGAAAGAGGGAGAGTCCATCCGGAGCTACATCAAGCGCTTCAACAACACCTGCCTCTTTATCCCGAACCTAGACCCCGCTGTGAGACTCATCGCAGCAAAGAGAGGAGTCACTCACCGGGAGTTCAAGTGGCACGTAGTGGTGATCAAGCCCAAGGACATCACCGCATTCCTCAAACTCGCTGACCAATTCATTGAGACTGAAGAGGAAATGAATCAAAAAGACGGAGCTCTAGTAGAGAAGAGGAGGAGAGACGACGACAAAGACCTCGGCACCGCATAAGCTCTAGTCGCCTCTTCGGCATGGGCAAAGCTTAGGAGTGAACCTTGAGTCGCTCCCAGAGCCTAAGGGCTAAAGTGCCGAACTGACAAAGACCTCGACACCGCATAAGACCTAGTCGCCTCTTCGGCATGGATGAGTTATTCCCAGTCGCCTCCTTGGCATGGGCACTTAAGACCCAGTCACCTCTTTGGCATGGGCGAGCAAGTCCCAGTCGCCTCCTTGGCATGGACACTTAAGACCTAGTCGCCTCCTTGGCATGGACACTTAAGACCCAGTCGCCTCTTCGGCATGGGCAAGCTAGTCCCAATCGCCTCTTCTGCATGGGCGAGCAAGTCCCAATCGCCTTCTTAGCATGGACACTTAAGACCCAGCCACCTCTTCGGCATGGGCAAGCTAGTCCCAGTCTTCTCCTTGGCATGGACACCTAAGACCCAGCCGCCTCTTCAGCATGGGCAAGCTAGTCCCAGTCGCCTCCTTGGCATGGACACTTAAGACCTAGTCGCCTCTTCGGCATGGGCGAGCAAGTCCCAGTCGCCTCCTTGGCATGGACACTTAAGACCCAGTCGCCTCTTCGGCATGGGCAAGCAAGTCCCAGTTGCCTCCTTGGCATGGGCACTTAAGACACAATCGCCTCTTCAGCATGGACAAAATCAATAAAAGTGGACTATAAGTTGCCCCCAGATCCTAAGAGCTACAATACCGAACTGGCAGAGACCTCGGCACCTTACGGGCAGCTCGCTTCCAAGCAGCTCCAGAGCCTAAGAAACTGAATCAGCGCTTACAAGCTCGTAGAATTACGGGCAAAAAGGAGAAATCTACTCCCTTTGCCGAATTACTTTCAGCTTGGGAGTGGGGGGCAAATGATGAGGGCATATTTGGCCCTCCAATGATATTATGACACCTAGCACCTCATGCCAACTAAGTGCAGCCTCTTGACAACTAGACAGCTCAAGCTCGCCACAGGCAGCTCACCACCAGGTAACTCGCTACGGGGCAGCTCATTATCAGGTGGCCCGGCCTCTCGCGGAAAGCTTCCTACCTGACATGACTGTACCTTCCAACCCTGAATACTACACCCACGTCCCTTGTCTGACGGCGCAGTATCTGACAACTCTGAGGACTGCACTCATTGTCCCTGGTCTAGCGGCATCGTGCCTGCCAACCCCGGAGGTTGTCTCCTACCTGGCGGGACTGTACCCTACAACGGTCGCATTAGCCCACCTGCTCCCCAGTCCTGACGACAACATCCAATCACTCCGAGGCGTTACCTGACAACAGATCGCTGCAGCAGAGATTCGGGATCAATCCCACCAAACCTGTCAAGATGCCAATATAGAAAGACTTCAACCCCCCAGGGGCCAAGGTATCGCATATTCACCACTCTCTAGCTTTCTCATCTTCTTGCAAACTCATTCTCTTCCAGCTTGCAACCGAGTACTAACTTAAGCATCGGTGTATTCCCGCCGGATAAACAACCCCGGGTTCCTTCATCTCTTTTCATGCAGGTATCTCTTGCCCGTCGCTAGTTAGAAGCATAGTCACTTCCAGCTAAAAGTGGCCGAATTGCGCATCATCAGTCCCCACCCTAAATCCACCCCATATGATAATGCGTATCCCCCTTGATTAAAGGTCTTAGATCCGCTACTACCCATGACTACATAGTGCCTAAACTAATTGCTTTGGCTTAGTAATTTTGGATATGAGCCTTTACTCACCTACCTTCAAAAGTTAAAATGTTAGATTAGATAATCCACTAGAACTTGTCGAGTTCAATGTTGTAAAAAGTAAAATCCAGGTGGTGGTAGGTTGAGCTTGAATGGTTCAATAAATCAGTTTAATTAGTTAAAATGGAATGATTAGACCATCCAAAATCCATATGGTCACTACTTCCATTTCCTCGATCAATAATGATTGCATCATTTAGCAACTTCATAAATCACATATGAAACTATTCTATTTTTTGCTGCTACATTGCAAGCAAGTCGAGCAAGGGTGACTACCCGAATAAAAGGTCGATCAAGACTCTTTTTATTATTTCAAAATCTTTTTTTTTTTTTGGTATTTAGTGCCATGCACCATTAATAATTTCTCCCTTTACCCTTTTATCCCCAAAGTGTTGATTGGGGGATTTAACTCTGCATTAATACTGGAACAAATCAATTAATACACCAACGAATCAGCCCTTGATTGGTTCCCAAAACCTTCTATGATCTATGGTCTCAGCTCTCAGTGGCAAGATCTTGTATGAATAATTTTATGTACGCTTCTAGTCATACAAAAATGTTTGGGTAAATTACAAAGACCCCTCCTTATTTATAGGGTTATGAAAAATAGCCCTTGTACTTTCTTTTGTGACAGAGTCCCCTAAACTTTTACATTGCAATTAAGATCCTTAACCATTAAGTTAGCTTACAAAAGATGCTAAGAAATGAAATTTTCGAAATGACACAAACGGGCAAAGTCTTCCCCCTTTTGTCTATTCCTTACCCATTTTATGATTTTCGCCTAAGTCCTAGCCTACATAAACATACCATCGGAGAACCATTTGACGAGAACCCTATATCATTCTTCACCCAAAAGTTGATTCCATTATCTCACTGGTAAAGAGTTGTCCAATGTGTCGTCATTGGTAGACCTGTTGACGAGGCTTGGACAAAATTTTAGGCCTGCAGGTTCGGAGTCAAGCTTTCTCAAAAAAGCCTGACTTGGGCCCAAGCTTGGCCCGACACTATTGCATATAATAAAAAAGTACTTATGTTATATATAATAAATTATATATAATCTATATTTGTTTATTAAATTATTAATAAATATTAATTTACTATTAGGAAATCCAAATTAGTTTATTAATTTATTAAGTTATTACTAAATTAATGTAATATTAATTTATAAAAATACACTGAAAATAAGACACTTTATGTATAAATCAGGCTTCACTCTTCGGGCTTTATATAAGGGCCAGTTTTGGGCTCAGGCCTATACATTTTCTGTTGATAAATAGGTCTAGTCAGTGAATATAGAAGAATCTCTACTGATGTCATTTGCATCTTTTATGTTATCCTAGTTTATTGGCATTATCAAAGAATAAGAACCTATGTATATGTTTGCCATGCTAGCTATTTTAACCATATGAGAACCAATATGTTCAATAATTCTTGGGTTATCAAAGTGTAAAGTGAAAGAGTAAAATTGTCCAATAAACAAATAACAAGAGGGAAGTTTTGGGATTTAAAAAGCTTTAAACAGCCAACTGAGAACATTTTCAAAAGTTAATTGACAAAATCCTAACGAAGGGGAGTATTTGTCGCAACATAAAAAATTTAGGGGGTCTTTATTGCAAATAAAAAGTATAAGGGGTATTTGTCACTAACCTTATAGTAGAGGGGGTATTTGTAATTAATCCAAAATATTTTAATATGTAGTGTGATCCCACACGTAAAAAGCTTTATAAACCTTCAGTTTCAGTAGGATGGTGGTGATTTTTTTTTTCTTTTTTTTTATATCTTTTTGAAGGGCTTACACAATGGGGTTAACTCATCCCCCAACTCATAACCTCCCAACCTCTCACAACCCTTACAGCCATGCATTGGTAGTGTCTCCCTATAAATAAAATCATACAAGTACCTAGATGTTGGGTGGGTGAAAGGACCAAACTTGTGTGAAGAGGAAAATCAGAAGTTCAGAACTCTAGAGATGATGTTTTTAAAGAGGCAGGGCAGGAGGTGGGACCAATTGAAGTAGGGGTGAAAACTGAAAAGTGAACTGGGGTCGTGCCAATCCATTGCGCTAAGTTTAATGCTTTTTAGGCTGAAATTCTTGCAATGGTGAGAGAGGAATTGCAGACTCCTTTTCAGAGCTGCCAAATGGTCATTATGCTTATTTTCAGAACATTGGAGTAAACAAATAACATCATTAGATTCATCAAATTATGTCGGTGTTCAGAACATCGTGGTCACCCTGCCTTGATTGGTACAAAAATAAAAATAAAAATTTATATGTTGATTTTAATTCCTTCTATCATGTTGGTAGGGTGTCAAGAGATCCCAATTCAGCAACCGGTACTCATGGGTCTCATCTCATGCGTTATTATTAATTTATTACTATCAACACTGCTGACGAGTGACGGGGTTCCTTCTTTACAAACGGGCTTAGGTGGCCCAATGAGCGTTGGAGGCCAGATTTGTAGCGGCATTTGGCTTTGGCAACGTTTCTAGTGTTTTATATGTTCTACTCAGAGCAGAAAAATCTTTATTAATTTGTTGCTTCCTACCATTACCAACTACCAACATCTGAAGAAAACATCACAAATGGTAATGTATTTGTTTGACAACTGGAAAAGAAAATGTCAAATCTCGGCTGGTCGCAGCAGCAGCAGATGTGATATAGATGAATAGATCTCCATCTCCGCACGGGTGGAATATGTGAATGTGAAGTACATACAGCTAAAATGTTATATTATTTTATACTGAGATTTTCGGCCCAAGCCCAATTTCAAGTTATAATATCCCACCCAACCCATTGCCATGTTGGGCCTTCCATTTCCAGATCTTGGGCTCGGACTCGGAGTGGATTCTAAACTAATTTCTAAGGACAAAAGGAATGAATGCAAGTATGCAACGTGCCAACGGACAATGGTCGTTCGAAATTGAATCCTTGTCTTCCCTCCATTTTTAGTCTTTCAAGAAAGAAAGAAACCCCACCGCACACCAGAGAAACTGCTACAGAAACTCAGCCAGAAGATCCTTTCAGGTTGATGAAAGCGTGTGGCCAACATGTTCAATCGTTTTTCTCTTCTTTCTTCTTGAAGCCCTAATCCTAATTCCACCTGATCCTTTCTCCCATTGCAGCAAAACTGAATAACTTCTTCAATTGGATGCCGCAACAAAAGCTATCCCCCCCTTTCAGGGATTAATTACAACGGTGAATGGAATGATTGACATATTAACGAATACTCTCTAACCCTTGCTTCCTCCCTCTATTTCAGCCTCTCGCTATTATCCTCTCGACACCAACGCCCAGATGCTTCACCACCGTTTCCAGTCCTACTATAAAGCCCTTTATGTCGCCGCCTCTCTGATGATGTCTTGCTGCTCTCTATCCATCGCGCGAGAATACCTTTTTCTGGCTTTCCGGTTTTCACCCAAAATTATTAACCAACCTTCTCAGGTCCTTCCTCGACGACCAGTATATGGCTTGGATATATTGGAGCTCGTGAGCATCTTTCTGACGGAGATTATGTTCTACAGATATTTATATCATGCGGCTCTCTATCTCCAGAAGCTTGCCCAATTTTTTGTTGGGTCATGAGACACCGAATTGTTCTGTGAATTCGAGCAATGTAGGATTCCTATCACTTGGAACTTGATTTTGGTTCTTCCATTTGTATGTAGGGCATTTCATGTGGCATTCTATATTTCCATGAGCATATTAATTTTCTCCTATCCAAGCTACTAGGTTGGTTAATATAAGTTTACTGCATATCTTTAGACAAAGGAATCTGAATATAAGTTTACCTCATCTATTAGTTGATCTAGACGTCATGATTAGGGGTGGTAAATGGGTCGGTTGGATTGGTTGGGTTAAGTAAGGTTGAATATCAACTCAATCCACCCATATTGACCCACTAACCCATTACCAATCATAGTGAGAGGGTCATAACCCACCTCAAGCCTAATCCACCCTGATCGACCCATATTGATCTTTAACCACCCTCATCCATACTAACTCACATACCTTCGTTTATAAATACAAAAATGGGTCGGGACGGCCCGTACATGCAAAATAATAAATTTTGATAGAATAATCTTTCTCAAGACTATCATATGACAAAAATGAGTCAGGTCAACCCGTATACTTGAAAATGCAAAAAAAGTTGAAGAAAATTTGTAGAAAATGCAAAAAATTGTAGAAAAATACTAAAAAATTTAGAACTTTTGCAGAAAAAATCAGAAAATATGCAAAAAAAAAACAGAAAATTGTAGAAAATACATGAAAAACACCAAAAATTGTGCAAAAAAATACTAAAAAATTGTTGAAAATGCAGAAAAATACCAAAAGAAATTTAGAAAATGTAGAAAAATACCAAAAAATTGCAAAAAATGCATAACTTTTATAAAAGTGCTTTTATGCGTCCATAAAAGTGTTTTCATAAAAAGTACTTTTATAAAAGTGCTTTTGTGTAAAAGTACTTTTACAAAGCTTTCATAAAAGTGTTTTTGTAAAAGGACTAACAAAAGTGCTTTTGTGTAAAAGAACTTTTGTAAAAGTGCTTTTATGCTTTCATAAAAGTGCTTTCGTAAAAGTACTTATGTAAAAGTGCTTTCATAAAAGTTCTTTTCATAAAATTACTTTATAAAATTGTTTTTGTATAAAATTGTATGTGAACACGAAAGTTAATACAATCTATTTTATTTCACTTTTATTCTCAAAATGAAATCTAGTATAGTGGTTTGGAAGTGTAATGAGATGCTAACACATTAGGAGGTTTGAGTTCGAACCCATTTTGACCCGCAACCCAACCCATCCTGACCCTAATAGGTACCCATGACCCAACCCATCCTGACCCTAATGAGTACCCTCGACCCAACTCACCATAATCCTTTTCCACTTACCCTAATGGGTTGCTTGACCCATATTGACCCATCAATAGATTGGGTGTGTTCCAAGGTGGATGGGTCAAATGGGTTGGGGTCAAGATTGTCAACCCTAGTCATGATTTGCTGATTTTTTCATTATACATCTACTATACAATCCTAGAATTATGACAAATTGACTACAAAATTCTTCTTTTGACAAGCTATCCTTGAAACTCATGGCATGTGATAATCATTTGAACTATCTCCTCATTGAAATTCATCAAGGGATTTGTGATAATAATGATACACTTTTTACTATTAATAAACCTAATTTCTTCATTATTTTTAACATATAATGTTGGCTCTAATATGATAGAATAAGGCAGCCCAGTGCACAAGGCTCCCGCCAATGTAGGGTTTGGGGAGGGACAGATGTATGCTGCCTTACCTCTAAACATACAGAGAGGGTGTTTCCTAGACTCCAATGTGATAGACTAATAGTTCAAAAATTATTGATATTCAACTAGTTACATGGTGTTAGGTTTCCATTTACTATAATGGAATGTTAATAATAGTTTGTATTTTTGTGATTCTTGAATCAGTTAATATTGATGGGAGAGAGGAAATTTTATCGGGTTGACCTTAATAGCTGCTGTATTAATATGAGGATGTTTTAGTCAAGTTTCCAAATTTTAAAACTCTTAACGAATTGCATTCATAGGGGCCATTGCTTGGTCTAATGGAAAAATCATAAACTCACAAGTGTGAGAATGTGGTTTGTGTCAGAGTAGTGGTCTCTGTCCATTTCATGATATGGAGATGTGAAACCATGATTAAGGGACTTGATCATAGTATCCAATGAAAATTGTCAAATTTCTTTGATGAATAAGCAAGATCTTTAGTTTGCTTGACTCTTCACATCCATTTACCCTATTGAAAATCTTCATGAGCAGATATTTAGCTTCGAACATGTCAAATAACATTGAACCTGTCATTGCTTCATACCAAAATCTTTAGCTACTTCATACAAAATCTTACCATCCTTCCCCTAAGCACCAACCCTTGGTGGTTATTCTATGCACACTTCTTCACTAGATCACCGTATAGGAAGGCAATGTCGAGTTGAAACAAGGGCCAATCATATATAGCCGCTATTGATGTCAACTAATCAATGTTCTAAAAATCATAATCGTATCGTAAATCGTAAAGGGGTTTGAATCAAATTGTATACCTAAACAAGGGCCAATCAACTTTTTTCAAAAGTTGTTAAAAACTCTAAAATATACCTAAATCTCTCAAAAAATAGAAAAAATGACTTTGCACAAGCTTTCTAACCCATAAACATCTTATAACTATATAGTAATGATAGACTTATAGTTACACACTTACACTAGTGTCAATAAAAAACAATATCTTTAATTATCTTGATATGAAATATTAATGAACCATAATTTTTTAAAAGGAACCATAATGCTTTCTAGAGTCTAGAAGTAGAGTATTGTTTCTATTGTTTTAAATTTTTACTTTCAACTTCAAGTGTTAAACAAAGTAACAAACTATGCACATTAAGTCATCAATTAATAATTATCCACACAATTTATACAATAGTGAGACAAACACTACAAATGAAAGTTATACAACTAAAGAAATTAATTTCTCCAAAATTAATGAATATAAAGAGATATCATGTGTATAGAACTATGGGTGAATTTTAATTTCATTCTAAAAAAAATCAAATTTTAAAGTCTAAGTATAAGTGCTTCATAAATCATAATCTAATTTCAAGGAGGAAGGAATATATAATCAAGGGAAAAATGAAGAGAAGAAAGAATGGGGCAAAGTCACTGTTTTAATATGAATAATGAAAGAAAGAAAACAAATGAACCATGTTTTCATGTTAGAAAAGAGTGAAAAAATAGAATATATCCTTGTTTTTTCACAAAAAAAAAGGAGAGTGAAAATAATAGAATGGAACATGTTTTAACATTAGCAAAAAGAAAAAAAAAAGGAAGCTATTTTTGCACAATAGAAAGCAACCTATTTTAACCTACAAAGTACAAATATATCTTTGTTTTTGCATAATACAGTTTATTTTATGTGTAAAAAAGAATGAAAAATGGGGATGAACCCCTGTTTTGTGATTAGAAAAAGGGTGAGGGGAATATATTAGGGCTAAAGCCCTATTTTCATGCAAGAAAACAAGTAAAAATATTGGGGAAAAGACCATGTTTATGCATGGAAAAAGGGTGAAAAGTAAAAGGGCGGAGCCCATGTTTTTATGCAAAAAAAAATCAAGATAAAATATTATGAAGCAAGGGGGAAATATTACGAAACTAGGTACCCCTAGCTTTCATGCAAAAATGAATGAAAAACATGGGACAAAGCCTCTATTTTCATGCCAAAAAGCGATTGAAACAAATAGGGCGGAGCCCCTATTTTTATGCCAAAACATCGACTAAAATAAATAAGGCGGAGCCCCTGTTTTCAGCCAAAAAAATCGATTGAAATAAAGGAGAAGAAAGAAGACAAGATGAAAGGAGGAAGAGGAGAAGGAAGAAGAAAGAAAGAAAGAAGAAAACAATACAAACCATGTACAAATAATATAAAAATAGTAGAAACAATGGAGGGTTTCTTCTCTTCTAGTCTCCCGCCAAGTCTTTTCCTTCAATGGTAAGTCATGTTTGATCGACCAAAGTGTATATTCTATGTTTTATAACTAAAATGATGATTATGCCCCTCTCTGTAAAAGAAAAACTTTAAAAAGAAAGAGGGCTAAATGGTCGTCTAATCTTAAGTTAATCTTTCAAACTCTAACCATATGAATCATCCAGGAATCGTGATTTACAATTCATACTAGCGATTTGCTTACAAATCGTACGATGTATACAAAAAATGACTTATATATACGATTTGTATCGTTTTAGCCCCGATTCGATTTGAATTGTACAATTCAAATCGTGAATTGCATGATTTTGAAGACATTGCAACTAATGAATTAAGCCAATCTTGGCAACAAGAGATAATGTCTCTGTATAATCCACTCCATACAACTATGAGTACCCCTTTGCAACCAACCTAGCCTTTAGGCACTCTGTTTTTTCATCTAGTAAGTATTTGATGGTATACAACATGCTTACAACATGATTATGAGAAGGTGCAAAGAGTTCTTCCATTGTGTGGTGCCACTCTAGGGAGGTAATAACTTCTTGGACATTCTTAGTGATAGAAATAGTAGACAAAAGGGAAACAAACTAACAATGGGAAGCAAAAATATGAGAAACAAAAACATAGTTAGAAATATGATGAAAAATACAATTATGTTTATCTTTATGCAAAGCAATGGGAAGATCAATGTTAGATTGAGAAGGCACTACAAGGTTAGTAACAATTGCCAAATCTATTGACGGAGAAGAAATTGGAGGAGCTGGTATTTGTTGATGTATATACACTTGCTTGATTGGTGGTCGCTCATTAGAAACCTACAGTGGAGGATATAAAGGCTTGGGAACTGGAAGTGGGAGCATAGCAGATGAAGAAGAAACATTATTACTTGTGAGGAACAAAATGTTGAGAAAGATTAATACACTTGTAGCCCTTTTGTGTCCGAGAGTAGTCAAGAAAGATACACTTTGTAGAGTGCATCTAACTTGTCTATCCTAGGCTGCAAATTATGAACAAAGCATATGCATACAAAAACCCTAGGAATAAGAGGAAAATGAGACAACATAGGAAACGAAGCTAAGAAGGGAGATTGGCCTTCAAGGATAGATATTGGCATCCAGTTAATAAGGTAACAAATTATAAGAATAACATCACTCCAAAAATGTTTAGACTGTGTTTGGTTGCAATGCAAACGCAAATATGTACACTACATATTTACCCATTTTTGGTTAATGAATGCAAATACGGTTCACATTTTGAACCATTTTTGCATTCATCTTGTTTGTTTGAAATCGGTGCAAAGTGTGGGCCCATCATTAAATGATCCAACTATCTTAAACTCCAATGCCTTAACTTTGGTCAAAAAGTTAATTATCAAAAGAACACAAAATTGTAACAAAAAAATAGGTACAATAATGCTCTCTTCTCAAAGTACAAAAGTGTTAGAAAATACATTTTTGATCTGATAATCATTAATTTTTTACATATGAAACAAACACTCGCAAACATGAACCGGGGTACATAAATACCCCAATTTTGAGTTTGTATCGCAAACAAACGGAGCCTTAGGAACATGTGTTGTAATAGATTTCAGCACTTTTCTCACACCTATCACCCACTTTTAACAACAAGAAACACACTGAAACTCAGAAACATGTGTTGTAACAGATTTTAGCACTGTTCTCACACCTATCACCCACTTCTACCACCAAGAAACACACTAAAACCCAGAAACATGTGTTGTAACAGATTCCAGCACTGTTCTCACACCTATCACCCACTTCCATCAACAAGAAACACATAGAAATTCACTTCTTATGCATACTCGCTAATAGGCAGTCCACAATAGGTCCAAAGATCCATAAATGTGCCCTTTTAGACTACTGAAACACCACACAAATTGTTGCAGATAAACTGATCACTAATAGTTCCTCTTTGATACATCAATTAGAGGGTTTCTCTAAAAGTCCACTAAAACAACACTTACTGTAGCAAATGGTGTCATGAATACCTCCCTAGAGAGAAAGCAATAACTCCTTTTTATCCTCTCTTCAATCCTCTATGCAATCACCAAGAAACTTCAAAATAGGTATGTTGGAAGGTGCTGAAAAAAATTGGGCAAGAAATCAAGGCTCTGATACCATGTTATTAGTTTGATCAAATCTGATTTGTCTTGGAAAAAAAGGAAAAAAGAGGAGAATAAGAAGGGACGAAGAAGAAGAGAGAAAGGAGAAGAAGAAGGGATGGTTTGAATGGTCTTTGAGAGAGGAAAATAACACTCTCTCAGCGGATCAGAATTATCTATATATGGGTTTGTAATGTTGAGTACAAAGACCTTTGTGCCCCTCTTTATGTATGGGACACTACTTAACTTTGAACATAATAGACAAAACATATTTAAGTAAAACACTATAAAATGACTCAAGTACCCTTGGATTATTGACTCTAATAATTAGCAAAAAGAATTCTCTTCCCTAGAGTTTTCTTTAAGTAGGATAAAACTCTCTCAATAGCTTCTAAATCAGTTTCTACGGGGAGTATGCATAAACTGACTACTCACACTTATTGTATAAGAAATATCAAGTCGAGTCTTGTAGAGGTATAACATTTCCCTACAAGTTTTTGAAACACTTCTTGTCAAGGAATAACTCTCCATGTGTGGTAAATAGCTTATGCCAAGAACATTAGGGGTGAGCATAGTTCGGTTGAAACTGAATAACCAAACCGACATTTTGGTTTCAGTTTGGTCGGTTTGGTTAGTTTGAGTATACAGTTTGGTTCGGTTTTTTAGTACGGTTTTATTAAGATCGGTTTTCGGTTTCGGGTGTACTATTTAGAGGTCCGATTAACCGAATTATTAGGGGTTTCGGGTGTACTATTAAGATCGGTCTTCTCTTCGTCCTACCCAAGTACTCAGTTACTCTTCATCTTCTCTTCGGTCTAGCAAATTGGCGCCACCGCACCACTCACCAACAACAGCGACAACGCCGACAAGTGATACCCTAATGACGGCGACTTGCAACTTAGGTATAATATTTGTTTTTTGTTCTTTTTCAGGTTTTCCCCTTTTATTCGTCATCAACCAGTCCAGTCCCCCTTGATTCTTTTTCCCATGTCTGGAGCCACCTATCCATCTATCCTCTCATACTATATAAAGTGGATGTCACTTCTGTAGTTTTGTGACAAGCTTCAAACCCTATAGAAAAACTGCATGAAGGCTGAAACCTACCTCTTCATCTTCTTCCTTCCTGCTTTTATAAGAAAGAAGAATTTCCATAGACCTATCCAATCCCTGTAAAACATGTTTCCACAGGCCCACAAGGAAAAAAGAGATCAGAAGGTGGGGAGTAAATCAAACATGTGTTTTTTGTCATTGATGTGTCTTGCTAAAATATTAGCAACCACATAAAAGGGTCTCAAATAAATTATATAAATTGTTTCTATCCAATCTCCAATCCTTATATAATCAATCTCTTGCATGGCAATTCCAGAACTTCTCTACAAAACTTCTAACTCTTAACATCTAGCTTTGCCTAGAAAAATCATATGGAAGAAACTATAATTTTCCAGGGGAGCCCTAGATGTATCGACTTAATTGCAAAATCACAAATATTCAAAATCCACCTTTATATTTAAGTCATAGCATAAGATATTAAGATAGAAATCTTTCTCTCTTATTGAGTTAAATTGCATCGTCTGATACATTATGATCATTACATTCTCAACCTATTGAAACTTGTTTTTCTTTTTTTTTTTGGGGGGGGGGGGGTGATCCTCAACTTATTGGAAATTGGAAGTACAACTTTCTTTGCATCTAATTCACAAATAAAGGATAGATAATAAATGATATTAGAAAAGAATGAACAAATCCGGGAACCTAGAGAATATCACTTGTTGATATTTTCTGAAGATTACAAATCAATAATCAATCTATCTCAAGTAAATATTTAAAAAGCAAGGGAATAATTACTAAACCCCAATTCCATAATAGACAGTAGACTAGTGACAGTCTAATTTTTTATGTAAGCAATTAAGCATGGCTTTTTTATTTTTTATTTTATATTTCTGATCCGTTGGTGATAGGTTTCTACTTGTACCGAACAATTCTAATATTTCTTGATCTGATTCAAATATTTTAATTCTAATATGGCATTTTTTGTTTTATATCTAATTTTATAAATTTATGCTATTTTTATAATTTTTATGACATGTTACTCAAATTGGAATATTGGATTAGAATTGGATATCTGAATAAGTAGATAAATCATATTTGAGTATATATTAATTATGTCTTCCATAATGACATTCATCAAATTTAAATGTATGTTTTGGAGAATATGTGTATATGGTTGCTTGATTGGTATTCTTTTCAGTTCAGGTTTTGGATTGAATTTTTTTCACCTCCACTTATAAGCTTCTCTCTTCATTAAACATTCAACTTATCATGCTAATAAACATCGTGCCTCTTATACATTATTATTTTTTATTTTAATAGGGGGTTTGGAGTTGGACTTAACTTACTTGGTCTTGGGTTGTTTTTACTTTTAACCACGGCTTCAATAGTTTCATCCTGCAATGTAAGCTAACTCATTCCCTTTTTTGACTTTTAAGTGTAATATTATGTGATTAGTTTCATTTGTTTTTTTTTTAATTCTAATTTATATTGTCTTTGTAAATGTCACATCAAATAGGAGATACATCGACTAGTATAGAGGATGCAAGCTCACATCCCAAACCCTCAAGTCAAACTGATTCGACAAATGCTACAAGTACAATCGTTAAAGGAAAGAGGAACGCCATACAACCAAGGTAAGAAGTATGGGAACACTTTTCTAAGTTTGTTTTAGACAATGGTGAATCAAAGGCTAAATGTAACTACTATGATAGAAAATTTTGTTGTGACCCTAAAAAAAATGGGACTGGATCACTAAGAAATCACATGAATATATTCAAGAAGAACCCTTATAACCTAGACACGAAACAAGCAGAATTGAATTTACACTTGAACTCAAAGGAGGGAGATGGTGAGAATATAAATCCCCTTGGCCTTAGTTGTTGGAAATTTGACCAAGAGGCTATTATGAAGGGGTTAACCCATATGGTCATTATTGATGAGCTCCCATTCAAATTTGTGGATGGTGAGGGCTTTAAGAAATTTATGACACTTTCTTGTTCAATGTTTCGTATTCCATCTAGATGGATTGTTGCTCAGGATTGTTATCAACTGTACTTTGATGAAAAGTTGAAGTTGAAGAATTTGTTAAACAATTCGTGTCAAAGGGTTTGTCTTACAACTTACACATGGTATTCATTGCAAAGAATTAATTACACGTGTTTAATAGCCCACTTTATTGATAATGACTAGAAATTGAATAAAAAAATTCTTAATTTTTGTCTAATTTCTAGTCACAAAGGGGAGGTTATTGGTAAGGAAATAGAAAAATGTTTACTTGAATGAGGAGTTGATAAAGTTTTTTCCATCACAGTTGGTAATGCTAGTTCAAATGATGTTGCGGTTACATTTTTAAGGAAGAGAATTGCTAATTGGGGAACTAGTAGTTTAGATGGGAAATTACTTCATATGAGATGTATTGCACACATTATAAATTTGGTTCTGAATGATGGTTTGAAAGAGATGAGTGAATCTATTAATCATGTTCAGGGAGAAGTGAAGTTTGTAAGATAGTCTCCAGCAAGGTTGCAAAAGTTTAAGGAGTTTGTTGAAATTGAAAAAATCCAGAGTACGAGTTTGTTGTGTTTAGATGTGAGTACTAGGTGGAACTCAACCTATTTAATGTTGGAGGTGGCTTAAAAGTTTGAAAAAGCCTTTGAGAAGTTTGATGATCATGATCCTTATTTTAGAAGTGAAATTAAAATGGGGGATGGTGTTCCTACTGATTTTGATTGGGCCCATGTTAGGAGGCTAGTACTATTTCTACAACATTTTTATGATCTCACATTGCGGGTTTTAGGTTTCTTGAATGTCACATCAAACAACTTTTTTCAATAAATTTATTCAGTTGATTGCCTTTTATGAGATTGGGGAGGTAGTGAGGACAAAGAATTAAAGGAGATGGCAGAGAGAATGAAAGGAAAACATGACAAGTACTAGGGAAACATTGACAAGATGAATAAGTTGATTTATGTTGCTGTTAATCTAAACCCTTGACAAAAATTAGAATATGTAGAGTTTTCCCTTACTGATATGTACGAAGGTGCCAAGGGTGAAGAGCTTGTGAAAAAAAAGTTAAGGATGTGTATGATTTGTACAATGAATACAAGAATATGATTGCACCTCAAAGTGGGCATATTAGTGATAAACCCCAAGTTTCAACTTCAAGCGAAATAGAGGGTGAGCAACCATCACAAGTAAGGAAGATGTTGGCAATGTCTCGGTTTAAAAAGTATAAGTCAAAAAATGGAGGGGTAGATAGCAAATCAGAGTTGGATAGGTAGTTAAATAAAGACACTGAAGAGGGAAATGATGACTTTAATATCTTAGGATGGTGGAAGGTTAATTCTCCCAGATTTCCCATCCTTTCACAAATGGCTCGGGATGTGTTGTTAGTTCCTATCTCTACAGTTGCTTCAGAGTTTGTTTTTAGCACCGGAGGACGAGTGCTTGATGTATTTAGGAGTTCTTTGACTCCTAAAATAGCGGAAACAGTTGTATGTACTCAAAATTGGATCCGATCATCACAATATGCCATTAATGTTGAAGAAGACCTAGAGGAGCTTGATAAACTTGAGAATGGTAACAATCTTTTCGATTTAAGTTTTATATCATTTATCATTTTCCTCTGATAATTTCTTAACTTTTGTAATTTGTAAATGAGGTTTTCTAATTTTCTTCCTCAATTTTCAGATTTGCCAAAAGTCGTGGTTACATCAGAATCAATAGTGATTGGCATTTGATTCGAGACCTATTATTGCACGATTCTTCCTACAATCCTACTCCTGTTTTTTTTTTGGTTATAGTGTAGCCAACTAGCCATATTTCGGTATTTCCAAGTTTTAGTAGTTTACGTAAATTCAAGTACATTTTGATGGACTAAAAAGAGTTAAACAAAGAACTTGACTTCACATTTCTTTCCCAATTCTCACTCTCATCAACTTGGCTTATTATATATTTATGTTTTTATAGTTAGTATGTAGTTTATCTTGCTTTCATAGATTTGGATTTTTTCTATTGTTGAGGTTTTAAAGAATCTATTGTTGATTTGGATGTTGATATACCTAGCAAGAAGCTACGTATGAGATCTAGATCAAGATCAAGATCAAGGTCAAGGTCACGCCCACCTAGTGATGTTGTTCCAGGAGAGGGCTTTAAGGATTCTGCACATAAGGTGAAAGCTGTAAAACTTGCTACGGATTTGTTGATTTGGATGCTGATCTACCTACCATAAAGTGATGTTGTTCCGGTTGGGCTACGGGTTTGTTTTATCTTCATAGCTGGTATTTTGGGTGCATACCTTGGTTTCTTACCAATCCAATTGCAATGATGGTGCCACATCCTTCATGGCAATTCTGTAAACCTAAAGGATGAGTAGGATGGTGATGCATTCTGCCTTTTGTTTTTATTCTAAAGCAATCAAGCTGCAAAGGAGACGGTCAGTTACTCAACTTCCCCTCTTTTCTTGATCTGGGTAAATTAGAAGTTGGGAGTATCATTTTTCTATTAATTTTATTTTTTATCGCTTCATCTTGCTACTGAAAATCTTATTTTGACTTTAAAGGCCATCTATAAATTTCAGCAGTTCAGAAGATATCATGGTATTTTCTATGTTATTTATAATTAGTTTTCTATTTTAAAGTTTTATTCCTTGGTAAGGGGATGGTAAATCTGTTTGACAACTGGTTAATTAGACACATTAGTTTTTCTACAACTATGCTGGTGAGGCATAGTGCTTGTCTGTCGTGCCATTTAGGATTTAGCATTTGAGACATGCTTTATGTTTTAAAACAATATTGTTGCCAAGTGGCCAGAACTACTTGGCTTTTAGCCTTTTACATGTTTTTTTAATGCAAATTTCTACTCTAGATTATGTTATTATATTTGTAAGCATTTGTTTATTTGACTTCTGCTGTGGATATCTCAGGTTCATCTGATTATGTTATTATATTTGTAAACATTTTTTTATTTGACTCAACATAGTCAATCTATTTCGCTTATAACCGGATCAACCGAAATAACCGAAAAAAAAATTCGGTTCAGTTTATTCGGTTTTGAAGAAGTTCGATTTTCAAAAATACTATTCGGTTTTTAAAAGTTCGATTTGTTTGGTTTAGTTTTTAACCGAACAAACCAAATGCTCACCCCTAAAGAACATACATTCTCGAAGATATAACTACTCCTTCCTTTGAAGAGCTACTTCAATACCTAAAAATACCATAAGTCTCCAAGATCCTTAACCTTAAACTTAGTACTACGGAACCACTTATGTCAGCCAATCTCCTCTACATCATCCCTTGTAACAACAATGTCCTCAACATAAACAATGAGAATAATTACCAAAATATATTCCTCTCAGAATATGATTTGACTGAACATAACTAATTCCAAGTTTCCAACCAAGGCATTCTTGAATCTTTCAAACAAACTTTGTGGTGATTATTCAAGTCCATAGAGAGATTTCTTCAGCTTATATACCTATCTTTATCTTTACCATACATCCTAGGAGGAAGTGACACAAACCTCCTCATGAAGATCTTCATTCAAGAAGTCATTTTTAACATTTAAATGATATAAGGGACAAGAAAAAGATGCTACCAAGGATAGCAAAACACAAAGAAAGTTTATCTTGCTCATAGGAGCAAAACAAATAGTCAATGCCATATTGTAACAAGTGTTTTCTTCGCCGCACCATCAAGTGCCAACCAACGTGCCTACAGCCGCCACTCCAGTGTCCAAGTGTGTCATGGGTGGGCTATGCATGTACTTTTGTATGGGGGGGATTGCCAATGACATTATTGTAATACTGTAGTATGATTTCCCACCTTTTTGATGTTTCTTATTGTCACTCCCCCAAAAGCTTAACGTACTCTTTGAGGGGAGGTAGGTAGTCGAGTGAGCTCATAAGCATGTAAAGGTTAAGCACGAGATCCCCTCGACACTATACTGTGTGCTTGTGCTTGCTACTGATTATTGCAATACAAATAGCCTTTTGCTAATTCGTGTTCCATCTTGTTGCCTTTTTGTGTGTGTTTGCTTTGTTGTGTAGGCTTACTCGCCCCTTTCGAGTGCCGCACGGGGCCCCAACGATTATCCCCGTGACAGTTGGTATCAGAGTAGGAGCTCCTTTTAAGCCATTCGACCCGCGACGTGAGTGACAGCATGAAGCACAACAGGGACATCGTGGAGGAGATCGAGCATGGATTCTCCACAGCCCATGAGGCCGATGATGCGCCCGCCGATGACATCGGCAAGGACAAGGAACCGAAGCCCAGCAAGCGTGAGAAATCTTCCAACAAGCATGCAGCCGTTGAGTTGCGCATGCTACGTTGCAAAGCCACCGTAGGTGAGATGCGAGACTCGATAGAAGATCTGCATCAAAACATGGAAGTCATGGACAACACACTAGTCGAGATTGAAGGTCGCTTGAGTGGAGTCGTGGACGAGGTCCGAGACATAATCAATGGCATGCTCAAGCAAATTTGCAGCACTGCGCGCCAACAAGAAGCAAGCTCCTCCAACTCACAAGTCCAAGACGGGCTTGACAGTTTTCAAGCCTAGCTCGATGAGATGAAGAACGAGTGGGCAACGTGGAGAAGAAGCACCTCCACAACAATGGTCATCCAGGCCCAACTAGATGAAATGAGAGCGGAGTGGGCCTCAATGAAGTCCGCCACATGTGCCTCCTCCGACACCCACGATCAATTAGAGGAGTTCAAAGCAGAATGTGCAATCCTGAAGAGGGCCATCGCTAATCTAGCCAGCACTTCCTTTACACATACTCCCTCCCACATCAAGATTAGGGAGCCAACCCCCTTTCGGGTACCCGCAATGCACGAGAGCTCGACAACTTCCTGTGGCAAATGGAACAGTACTTTGCCGCCGCCAATGTGACTGATGAAATGACTCAGGTACGTACTGCTACTATGTATTTGACTGATGTCGTTATGTTGTAGTGGCGCAGAAGGTGTGTTGATATAGAACGTGGTACGTGTGTTATCCGTACCTGGGCTGACTTTAAAAGAGAGCTAAAGAGACAGTTCTACCCAGAGAACGTGGAATACCTCGCTCGTCGCAAGATGAAGACTCTCAAGCACGGTGACTCCCTCCATGACTATGTCAAAGAGTTTTCAGCCCTCACATTAGAAGTCACCGATATGTCAGACAAGGACTTATTGTTCAACTTCATGGATGGTCTAAAGCCTTGGGTCGAGCTCGAGCTCCAACGACGCAATGTTCAGAACCTTGCCTCCGCCATGGCTGTGGCTGAACAACTTAGTGAATAGAGACTGTCTGATGATGAAGAAAGCAGACCAGCCAGCCCGCATACCACACATTCGAGTGGGGGAGATAGGCAACCAAGTCTCCCAAAAGAGAAGCCACCCTTCAACTACAAACCAGTCGAGCACCACAAGGGGAAGCAGCCACAAGGAAGTCAAAGCTACTACAACAACAGATATCAAGGGAGACCAAGCCGTCCTCCCATTTGCTACATTTGTGGGGAGGAGCACTTCACCAGGAATTGCCCAAAGCGAGCAAAGCTGAATGCCCTCATTGCCAAGCTAAGTGATGATGAGTAGAGTGATGGGGAACGGAGTACCCAGGCGCCAAGAGTGGGTGCCCTCCAACTTTTCAATGCCATGACGAAGAAAGGGGCTACCTCCAAACAGCCCTCCTCAGTCAAGAGAGGTTTGAGGTATGTTGATGTAACCATTGGCGGGAGGCCAACCAGGGCCCTAGTTGACACAGGGGACACTCACAACTTCATATACATTGCAAAGGCCAACAGACTTAACTTGGCCATTTCCAAAGAGCCTGGCTGGCTCAAAGCAGTTAACACAGGTGCCAAACCTACTAAAGGCATGGCTCGCCGAGTAAGACTACAATTCGGCACCTGGGATGGAGAGATTGACCTCTCCGTTGTCCACATAGATGATTTTGATATTGTCATTGGAATGAACTTCATGATACAGGCAAAAGCGGCACCGGCGCCTCACCTCGACACCCTGATGATCTTGGACGAGCAGTCACCTTGCATGGTCAACATGATCGCCACCGCCAGCACCAAGAAGAAGCAAGTCTCTRCCTTGCAACTCCAACACCACCCTCAACCATTGATGGCAGAGAGATCTACAACCACCACCAGTGCAACCAGAAGTGATCGTAGCAACTCCAGGAAGAAGTCAGCGCCAGCGCAAGCGTCAGTGCCAATGCCACCACAACAACAGCAGCGGAAGCCACCTTTGCAGCAGAAGCCATACACACCCACAACTGGTGGGCCCAATAGAAGACCCAAGGCCGTGTCAAACTTTTCCCACATCTACTACCACAACCACCGGGGAGAGCGAGTGCCACCCAAACCATTTAGGGACCACATTCACATCATCCCTCAAGCTAAATCTTGTAGTAGCCCTGTGAGTCACCCTTGGGGACAAATTTATGGGAACCAGCACCCTAATAATCCAAAATACCATTTTGACCCAGCCTTGGCCACCAATTTTCCTACCACCATCGGGAACCATCCAAAATCCTACCTCGAAGGAGCCAGGCAGGAACTTAACTTAGGGACTAGCCATAGGTTTTCCCACCATCCGAAACATCCACTAGCCATCTACCCAACCTCCTATCTGGGCCTTGGAAGAAACCCTGTTCGTGTAGCAGTCGAAGAACCTTCCTTCACCAACAAGTTCAAGCCTTAAGCAGAAGCTAGTCTTTGAGGACGAAGACTGAATTTCGTGGGGGAGACTATAACAAGTGTTCTCTTTGCCATGCCATCAAGTGCCAACCAACGTGCCTACAGCCGCCACTCCAGTGTCCAAGTGTGTCATGGGTGGGCTATGCATGTACTTTTGTATAGGGGGATTGCCAATGGCATTATTATAATACTGTAGTATGATTTCCCACCTTTTTGATGTTTCTTATTGTCACTTCCCCAAAAGCTTAACGTACTCTTTGAGGGGAGGTAGGTAGTCGAGTGAGCTCATAAGTGTGTAAAGGTTAAGCACGAGATAACCTCAACACTATACCGTGTGCTTGTGCTTGCCACTGATTATTGCAATACAAATAGCCTTTTGCTAATTTGTGTTCCATCTTGTTGCCTTTTTGTGTGTATTTGCTTTGTTGCGTAGGCTTACTCGCCTCTTTCGAGTGCCGCACGGGGCCCCAACGATTATCCCCGTGACAATATAGTTCGGTATATGAGTATATCTCTTGGTAACAAGGCAATCATTGTATTTTTCAATGGATTAATCAACATTATATTTGATAGTGTACACCCACCTACAACCAAATGGTTCCTTCCCATTAAGCAAGTCAATGATACCCCATGTACTATTTTTACACATTGCTTCTATGTAAAGTCTTCATGGCGTCCTTTCATTCAGGCTTAGATAAGCTTCTAAGACATATTTAGGGATGGAGAGGGTAGAGACACAAGCTAGGAAAGAATAATATGAGAGTGACAAAAGGCTATAAGAAAGGTGTTTGGAGATGAGGTAGTTAATAAAGAGGTACATGATCTGTTATCTCATCAGCAATTGGTGATGGAGGTTGTGATGTAGGAGGATCAACTTGTTCATGCCTATGCCACTAATGTCATTGATTGATCTGCATCCTTCATTCAAATGATGACAAAATTGTAAAGGATGTGAGTGAAAGACAACAAGGGGCTTAATAGAAGCAACAATGGGGAGAAGAAGGGTGTTTTAACAATTAATAACTTTCCTCCCCTGAAATGACTAAGTGATAAGGAATAGATGAAGCAAAAGTAACATTAAATTAAACAACTTGGGTGCCAGTAACAGGACCATAGCAATGGTAATCCTTTTGTGTGGAGGCATAACCAAGGAAAATACACATTCGGCTTTGGGTTTATGTCTTTGGGAAATAGAAATATGAACATAACATGTGCAACCAAACACACAAAGAGGAATAGATAACAAGTTTGTATATGAAAAAATGATACTAAAAGGAAATTTGAAACTAGATGGCATGTTATTAATCAAGTAGGTCGCAATAAGGATGGCATCCCCCTAATATTTTACTAGAACATGAGAGGCAAACAAAATGCTTCTAACAACCTTAATGGTATAACGATTTTTCCTCTCAACACCCCCAATTTGCTGTGGAGCATAAACACAAGAGCTTTGATGAAGAACACCAAAATTTTTAAATAGGTAAAGAGACTCTTCTCCAAGTACTTATTTGCATTGTCATGTTGGAATACTTTAACACAAGTGCCAAATTGGGTGAGAACAAACTCATGGATTTTCTACACTAACTTTGATATTTCATCACATGAACACATTAAGTAAATCTAAGTATATCTAGAAAATCATCAATAAGAAAGTGAAATGTTTATAATCACTTATAAACAAAATATGATATGATCTCCATAATCAGGCTGTACGATATCAAAAGGAAATTTAGATCTTTTATTACTTGAAGAATAAGTATTTTTGCAATGCTTTGGAAGTTGACATAATTTACAATGAAGACTTGACAAACTAACACCCTTAAATACTTTTGAAAATAAAAGACTCAGTGAAGAAAAAGACAAGTAACCTAATTGAAAGTGACATAACATGATTATAAGACTTAAACAATGGACTCCAAAGCCATCCCCTAAGGTGACACCTAGGTCTTCTATGGAACACCTAATAGATACATCCCATTTGCCTCATGACCATTCCCAATCACCTTTTGAAAATTTAGGTCTTAAACAATGTTTTAAAATGTGGAGGTATAACACGAGGCATTCCACTACCTAGAGGTGTGATGTGTAGTTTAGAACATAAGAGGTATAAGCCTCCCAAACACAAGGAAGCTTAAGCCTTCTTAAGAGGAGGGGGATGAGGAGGAAAGAGGAAGGGGAGGAGGAAAGAGGAAGGGGGATCTCACTTTTCTTTATTTTTAATAAAAATATTTTATATTAAGAAAAATGTAGTTGCATAGCTCTAATTGAAGGGGGGTCTTTTCTTTATTTTTTTTCTTTTCTATTATTCTCTTTCTTTTTCACTTTTTCTTTTCCTTTCCTTTCCTTCATTTTCTTCCTTTTTTTCTGTCATTTTATATGATGTGTACGTGAGGTGCATGAGGCGTACGCCTCTAGCATGCCTCATGAAAAAAGCGTATGAGGTATATGCCTTAGAGGTGTCAATGCCTCTGTCATATACATCAAGAAATTTTGTGGGCGCCTCGCCTAGAAATTCAGTTCAGTTTTGGTTACTGGTTTTCCAAAAGCCGATAGTACTGGTTCGGTTACAAAAAATGCCTCTACTGTGAGATACCCAGAGTGGTATATAGATGGCAAAGTTGTGACAAGTTCACAGCTGTTATGCATTTGAGACATTGGAGAAAATTGCTATTCTGAAAGTTCAACACGGATCTCTCCTCCAAGTCTGACTTCAGCAACACCTGTTAAGATCCTGAGTTCTCTTGTGAATATCACAGCATTGATGTGGGGAAATCTAGACAGAATTGCTACTGTTTGGAGAATTTCCCTTACTGTATAAGGGAGCCATTTACACAGCATTGATGTGGGGAAATCTAGACAGCCCAACTAAAAGACTTCTCTACTATTTTTTTTTTTTTTTTCAATCAGAACCATATTATGACTGTTACTCTACTACAGTCTTATAGTTGGAATACCTCTAGAAAGGCCACGATAGATGTGATAAAATCAGCCTTTTACATTGCATTCAGAGGTAACAGAAATGATCGATCTATCAAAACTCCTATTATTACTTGAAATGGCCATTAATTAATAAGAAAAATTCAATTTCTAAGTCATGTGGACCATGGCTGGTTTCTATAAAACAACATATCCAAACAGTTCTGTATTTTGCTGTTGGAGGACAAGAACTTTATTATAATGCTTTTCGATTTAAAAATCTGTGTAATTATTATTGGAGAGAAATTTGGTTGTAATAATGCGTAAACTTAGGTTTTGACTTACACAAGCCTTCATTCGAGATAATGGGAGCCGTGGATAGAAAGTGTCTTTTTGAGATGGATGATGGTTGTGGTGCATGCTTATTTTCTCATAGTGTTTCATTGTAGGCTACCAAGCTGATCATGCTGAACCACTTATATCATGGCAACATAAGTTGATTTTTCAGCAAAAAGCAGATTTTAGCTCATAAACACTTGAAAGTTCTGATCAATTTCACCTTATTTGACTTTGCTTTCTTTGATTTACCATCTTAAATATGGTAACTTTGTATGAGTAAGTTTTTGATAAATGGAGTTCATTTTGGTAGACATTTGGGATAGACAAAACCGGATAGGGTGAAACCAAATATCTTATATATAATTTTATATGTTATCTTTTTCCAAGAGTAGGAGTCATTGTGTGGACCCATACAAATGGATAAAAAGTTTGAGGCTTTTCGAGAGTAAGTGTAATGTAAACTCATTCCGATGTTTAAAATAGTTAGAATTTACAAAAATACGGAGGGAGCAATGTCAGTAGCATGTTGCTTTCGCATAGGCTCCATGCATGGGCCCATATATAAATAATACTGATAGCCTGGAACAAAGGTAAGATTTGTATATATGAGATATATATATATATAAATAAAGAGAGAGAGCTGCTTTAACTGTTTCACATAGGATCCATTACCCATATGAAAATCAACACTCAGAAACAAGGATAACCTTCAGCCAATAGTTTTCTCAGTTTGTTTATTAAAACATTTTTATAAGCTTTCTTTACTGTCTTTTCTCAAAAATTAGAACACATCATGTGCCATAGACAGGAAGTGAGATGTTTAGCTCAAAACATTTTGATTATTCCTATATTTTATGAGGATTAAATCTTTGGACCAGGCTAGAACAAATACTAAGTACACTGGGCTACTCCCTTAGGATGGTACTGGACAGTGGACACCGTAGCATACAGCTCAAGCAAAGCTGTACTATTTTTAATGTAATTAGATAGCAGCCTTAACCTACATTGTACTATCTGTTGTTGAGTTTTTCCTTCATTCCAGTGGGTGTTCACGGAGGAGTTGGGATCTCCTGCCAATACAACATGTTCCAACACCCTAACAAATGAGACTAGGGCCCACCATAAAGTGGGACCCATCATATATCAGATGTGTCGTATCAGATGATATTGGTAGAGTGTTGAATCATATTTTATTGACAGGTGATCCAGACTCTTCACGGTGGGGATGAACTGTGGGGCGCGTGTGAGGCACTCTCTGGGTTGTCCATCCCATCAACACAAAAACTCTGGTGTCTGGTGCATGACATGTTATACACGATATTAGAACACTTAAGAGCCCGTTTGGGAGGGCTTCGAAGTTAATTGAGCTGTATTGACTGAACCACTTTGAAGAAGCTATCAAAAACAACTTCATGGCTTTCCATGTGGAGACCACCTTGCAATGCCAGAGGCCACTGTCTGAAAGCCCTCCCAAACAGGCAATTTATGCTCTTCCATATGGATATGGATCATAACCTGACCATTACACCTCAATTTCCCTAAGAAAATGCAATCTTTTTTATCTCAAATATCTAAATTATTATTACACTCGCTCAACCTCTAAGCAGGTTATTGTTATGATTAGATGGTACATATTTGCTTAGAGTGGCATGAACTTATGGCGAATATCTCTATTATTACTCGTTTGTGTTTCTTTGATGGGTGGAGTCGCCTTTCACTAAGCTAAGTTTCTATGTGCAAATTAACACAATATAGTGAATGCAACAAACAAATAATCTGTATCTAGAGCTAATTCCAGGCCCACTATATTGGAGGGAAAAAGGGCATTGGGTCCTCGTTCCGTATAGTAGGGTGCCATATCCACAACCTAGGTACATTAATTTCCAATGAAATAACCTATATCCATGAAATCAGACTGTTCTTTCTTTTTGAAGTATTTTTCTTTTCGATTTTATTTTAATCTTCTAAACTAGCTTTCCCAATGTAATGACATGAATCCAGGGCAGGATTTCTTTTTCAAGAGACTTTAATACGTGGTCTCAAAGAACCATTCAACCTAAAAGCTTAAACTGTTAGGTAAGGTTCTTGAATAGCTTAATATTCTTTAACACGTGAACATTAAAAGCCCTGATTTCTCTTAGATGAAATACTTGGAAGGCCATAGTTACTGTATGTGGACTATGAATGGATTGAGAAGTCAGAATAATTATCTATTTTCACCACATATATGCTCAACATGTCCAGACATTTGAACATTTTCATTGTCATATTACAGTTATCATGCAGCAAGTAGTATTGTGTTCCTACGAGTGACAACTGGCAAGAGAAGACATTTGAGCCATTAAGTAGTTGGAAATCTTGATCATTTTTAACAAATTGGATGTGAATATGCTTAAAGACAGTTGGCGTTGTACAGAGAAAGAGAAAGTAGCATGTCGTTTTAGTATAGGATCTACTACCCATATGATATAATATCAATAACATTTTCCAAAGTTTTCTTTGGGTGACCAGGAATCCCTGCCCCCAGCTTTCTGAGAAATAATAGAAAGCATTTTCCCAAGTTTTCTTTGCTGCTACGTACTTTCAATTCTCAAACATTAGGCCGTAGCACGTGTGATACAGCCTAAATTCAGGTACTTGGCTTTCTCCCACAGAGAGCAGTGTAGTCAACCCAGTTGGTCCCTCCCTCTCAGCCCGATGAGTGGCACACTGTCACGCACTCATGTCATAACATGTAATTTCAATCTTTTCTTTTCTTTTAATTGGAGTTGTTTTTCCATTAAAAAAGTAGTAAAGTAGTTCAAGGCCAGTTTGTATTCTTGACCTTTGAGATAAGAGATATATCCTAGAGGAGAGGAGAAGGCTAGAAGCCCATGTGATGATGGAAGGGCCATTCACACTCTCCGACCCTTAAGGTTTTATGTGCATTTGCAACTACTTAGCTCTCTGTTCCTTGAGATAAAGTGCCTGTTTGGGAGGGCTTTCATGGCTTCTTGCATTGTAAGGTAGGCCCCATATGGAAAGCCATGAAGCTAAAAATCCTGAAAAGCCCAAAAACACTTGCATTGACTTGAGAAATCGACTTTGGAATGAAACTAAAATCGGTAGCTTCTACAAAGTGGTTTAGTCAATGCAGCTCAATCAGCGCTGCAAAATGGGTCCAAGAATTCCTCTTAGAGCTCCAGGCCTCTCCATTGTAGGCTATGCAACGTGACCTCCAATTCATCCAATAACAACATAGAATATGTTGCTTACAATTTCAAGTTCCAAAGGAGTTGTTGGTACATCAGTGGGTCAACTTTGGCAGTGACAAATTCAGTCTGCTTCCTTCGTAATTATAATTTATAAACCATATATGTCGAGAGAGAGAGAGAGAGAGAATAGTAGATTGTACAATATGATTAGCTTAAGCTGCAATTTTATACATCCAATTATTGTTGTGATGGATAAGTTGGAATCATCAAGGTCTAAATATTTCATCGAGGCCAAGTTGTCTGCAAGAGGTGCAGTTTTAGATTGGCTAAAAGCCTTGTCTCCATGCCTCATTTCCACATTAGTTAATTGAGAGATTTGATGGATAAATCAGAATCAGGATGGCCGACACACTGTATTAAGGCCAGCTCGTTGTTTTCCAAGGCCCATTTAGCATTAGTTTATTGGGTATTGCTGGATGTAACTGAATTAGGATGACTAGAAACATGGGATGGAGACCGTTTTTAGTAGTTTATGGAATAAGGATTGTTTAAAACCCAAATTTTCCACTTTAGTTAATTGCGTTTTGATGTGTCAAGTTAACAAATCAAAATTTGTTTTCAAAACACATCAAAAGAAAAAAAAAAAAAAAAAAACCGAAGATATGTTCTCTTATTTTTGTTTTGAGAAGTGAATACAAGATGGTTTTGTTTAGAGACGATCCAAATTATGTTTTCTAAAAGAAAAATAAATTTCCTCTGTTCAAACATTTGAAAACAAAACACCACATACACAACCAAAAACATGTTTCTGTATTTTTGTTTTGAGAAACAATCTGTTTCCAAACTCAATGGTTTTAATTTATTTTCAAAATTGACAACAAGAAAAACAATTCACGTCGAAGAAGAAGAGCCCCTAAAATACATTCATTAAGACCAATTTAATTGAATTTGCTAGCTAGTTCACATGCTACAAGTGGTAGGAGTGGACTGAGAAGCTACAAATTGCTCGTTACCTCAATAACCAAGATGATATATGCAAGATGAAATGAATTGAAAGGGAAAGGCAGGGAATCCAATGCTGCAAGCAATTATTATTGAAAGGGTAGCCGTAGCTCTCAGGCTGCCTTAACTAGTACTGTAGTTGAAACACTACTGTTAGCTCGCAGCTCATGCTACCTAATCCACTCGCCAGTCCCCAGTCCACCCCCTTAATTAATTCCTGATGCCACCCTCGTCTCCACCCACAACCACACTACATGTTGGATAACAAACTTTTATGAATTACCCATCGACAGTCTTAATTGGCTATTACACCTTTAATTGTGCTGACATGATGAGCATCAAAGGCCAGCCATTCCGCCATCTAAATAAGGTATTCAATCAATTGTCGGGGCTTATTGCTTTGATTTCTCGCTCGACAACAAGCTGCTATGACTCTATGAACAATGAAATATGAATTCAGCAACAACCCATTCATCATGATGCCTGACCCGGCAATAGACAAGGGCAGAGATTTTTATATTATATTTATCAAGTTATGAACTGGGTTTATTGTGCTTGGCAAAACCATATGTAGCATTATATCATATATCCTCTCACCCATCATCTTGATTCTTGACAAAGTAATTACTATTTACTTACAAAGAGATCAGACCCAACCACGTAGTATAACTAGTGTAGAGGAGTATGGATTGGACTTTGGACTTTGGAGGCATAAAATAAGGAGAATATAATGGACCTAACCACTACAGAGAGAAGGTCGCCAGACCATGCTTGCATGCATATGCATGATATTCGGTGAATGCTGCTGCTTATTTTCTTAACCCCGACGAAATGGATCAACCAGTTGTGTGAGTTGGTGTATAGAGTTTGGGGAATGAGGTCACGGATGATGAATTTTAATTTATTCTGACATTTATTATAATTGAATTTCTTGGAAAAAGCCGAGCCTGAGAGGCCTTAAATCAATGTTGGACCGAGTTTAATTTCTTCCAAAATCTAATAAGTAAACAACATCGAAAGTAGCTTTCTTCAACTCCCATCAGATAAAGGAAATTAAAAGAAAGAAAACACCTCGAGAGCTGGGGAAGATGCCATTGAAGATGCTGCTACTCCGTTAAACTTCAATTGTATTCCTCATTTATATAATATATATATATATATAATTAAAGAATGATATTAATTCTTTTTACACCGACCTTACCTTAAAGTTGTGTGTGTGTGTTTGTGAAGAATAGTCAGCCGCAGCCTGTTTTGTGTTTGATTTTCTCGGTTTCACTCGTTTTTCGTTTTCTTGTTGAATCGACCTTTAATTGGAAGACTGAGAGACACTGGCTTTTTTGCTGTTCCGACTTCCAAGTCAGCTCCTAGTCAAGTTGGCTGTTTTCCTCATACTAATTGGGCCGGTTGTTTGGGGTCCACTCCATTCCTTCCCCAATTTCCATATTCACGCATAGGTTAAAAAAGTACGAAGATATAATAGAATGGGACGGCCAAGGTAAAGTTAAATACGCCAGCGTCAGCATGCCACATAAGCTAAGTAACATCTTTGGTGGTGGGATCAATGATTGAAGGGACTGGGACTGGGAGGTGCCTGGCCAAGCCCAAATCAACCTACCCACTGATTTTAGGTGGGCACTGGGCAGAGGGCTACGTGGGGCCCTGTTGGGCCTTCGTCCTCCACAGTCAGGACAAAACCTTCCTCGTGTATCCTAGGTGGCTGCTTTGACCGTACTCGCCTTTTCACCCCACCTTACAACTCTCTTTCTCCCTCCTGCCCATGGGCCATGGCTGCTTTTCTTTTCTGCGTATCTTGTTTCTACTTTCCTTCTTTCTTTCTTTAAGTTGTTTCTTTGCCCAACCCAAAAGCTAATAAGCGCGTTGTCGTCTTTAGGTGTTTGAATCAGTTAGAAACCATGTATTTATTTATTAATTAATTTAACTACTGGGGCATCCTTTCCTTCCTTCGATCATTATTGAAAGAAAAGCGCAGACAGCAACTGATCAATCAGAGTTTCTATGCCCGCAACCGCATCTTTTCAAAAGGTAGGCTGTGCCTGTGATAGATGCCCATGACCCGTGAATCCCAGCGATGTAACCTCTTACTATTACATTCCAAGATAAAGAATCAAAGATAGTTCCATTTCATCATAATGGGCCCGTCCGTAACCGTCGGGTTGATGTCCCTGAGCCTAACTCCGGCAGCTTTTGGGAATGTACTATTGGACCTCATCAACAACATCTTCCAGGCTTACTCACCCCCAAACCGGAGAAATCGTTTTGGCTAAATGAACCAATGTTAATTGGGTTAGTTCCCACTCCGAAAGGCATGGGAATTAAATGACCCGAACCCGGTTATGTAGGGGTATGGGAGAGAAAACTTGTGCGGTTTTGCCGCCTCCACTCAATTCCATTGGCTCATTTGGTTGACTTTCAACTGGTTCCAGCTTTTTTTATATATATAATATAAAAATAATGAACGAAGCTGCAAGTGTTCACTGAAGCATGTGAGGTGTAGTGTTTGTCATATACTGTCACCATATTAACTTTGTATTTATATTGTATTTATGATATGATATTTGCAGTTGACGCTACCTATCAAGTATCAAAGATTAAAAAAATATATTATATAATAAAATTATTTAATAATAAGAAAGCAGGGTAGGGTTTAAGAAATATAAAAGAAAAATCTAATAATCGTTTTCACTTAGGTAGAGTTTTAATAATTTATCTTTCTATGTGGGTTATATAATAAAATTCTCTTTCTCTCACTCACTAAAACACGTAATTAGGTAGAGTTTTATATATTAGAATTAATGTTGACACCCGAATGTTTGTTGGTTAGAACATGATTAGAATATGTTATTAACCTGCCACTATCCAATATTATATTTAATTTACACGTGGTTTAGAAAATAACCGTCCATTTTTATTCATACTAATAACTTGTAATGTAAGGTGTTGTATTAGAAATAGATTCTTTGTCAATTGTCACTCTCAATTTATATATATATATATTCCACTAATTTTGGGCATCCAACGGTTGGCTGCAATTCCCAGCTATTAGATGACCAACCCTTATGATTGGTTGGCGTGCTTACTTTATTGACCTTATAATACTACACCGGTTCTTCACTGAAAAGAATGTTAATCATATTCGTTTGGACGGCCAATTCCTTAGCTTGTTTTAGAGGTTGATCAGTACAAAAGCAGTTCACTTTTGTTCTATTTCAAGCTTTCTATTCAATGAATCAATGGATGGATCGAAGAGCAAATATGAAGGCAAAAGGAATTGTATTAGTGTTATTTTTGTCTTGTGTACTTTTTTTGTTAGCTTTCTATTCTAGATTAATTAATGCATCAACCAACACAACTTTATGTTAACTATTTCAGGTTTTTGGCCACATGAATCCTATTATGCATTTTAGCTTTTCATCCTAACGAAAATTAGGGAAAAAATCTCCAAATTAATTTCTGATTTCCAACTTTCCAAGCAGTATTTATTTATGCATTTTCTTTTTCTTGTGGTGAGAGAATAAAGCAAACTCAGTAGGGTTCGAGTATCATATGGAAAAGATATGATATGGGAAAAAAACTAACCAATAAATTGAAATTATAAACGTGTTTTATTATTATTATTTATCATTTTCAAGAAAAAAAGGTGTTATTTATCAAAATTCATGGGTGAGTTTTAATTGGTCAAACTTTTTCTATATCATATCTTTTTTTCTGCATCATAGATTTTCCCATTGATAAAGGGTTCGATTATGATATGAAAAAGATATGATATGGGAAAACAACTTACCAATAAACTGAAATTACAAACGTTGTAGCAATTTTTGTGTCACGGCAAAAGTGTAAAATAAACGAGGCATTGGAGATAACTTCCAAACAGTATTTTTCTTTTGTGTGTGTGTGTAAAACTTGAAGAAAAGGAAAGAGGAAATAAAGTTAGAAAGCAACTTTGGAAACACACTTTCAAAAGTTGTATTGTTTTTAAAATCTCAACGTTTTTGTTTCTTAAAGCATTTTCTTTTTTTCTTTCAAAAAGAAAAAAGGAAGCGTTTTCTTCTGCCTTTCCCTACCTTTTCTTTAAAACCAAACACAGTTTAAAGATTCCATTATATATGATGCCAGAAAGACATGATACTAAAAAACTTGTAACCAATCAATTGACATCATAAAAGTGATAACTGATCAGGTGGGTTTTCATCAAAATTTACGATAGTTTTGATTGGTCAAATTTTTTTCAGTATCATGTCTTCCCGACATCATAGATTTTTCCTTTTAATAAGTATCCAAAGCTACAAAGAAAGACACTTAAATAGCTGACTAATATTCATTTTTCTTTTTTTTTTTAGCTTATAGTTATTTTGAACTTATAAAACACATAAATTATTAAAAATAATTCCAAGAAATTAGGTAGAGACTCTTCCTTTGTTAAACTAGACTGACTTAGTTTATCTATAGATCTGGTCAATATAAATTCACATGCACGCCACTATACACATATTGAATATTGAAAAGTTGGCAAGTCCAACATCACTCCTCTGAAATATAATAGCTTGGAAGAAGGGTTTCAGTTGTTGAATGAATTAACAACATGACATCCTCTATAGTCTATTGAATGAGCAAAACAAGAAATTGATGAAAAGTTTGAAGCATTCCATCCTCAACTGAAGTAATAAAAGCAACCCAAGATTTATAATGCGAACACTCATACCAGAAATACAAAATTCTTTTGAGGGCATTCCATCTTCAAATTAGATATATGACGGCAGAATTGTGTTTGTGTTTAGTAAGTCAAGACATGGCCAATTGCTTTTGACATGATAGATGGAGGATTTTGAAGGGCAAATTCATTCTAGAAGGGTTCCAGGGTGTAACATATTGTGTTTCCTTGAGTTTTAAATTTTAATGGTTTCAGGTCGAACAAATCTGAGAGAGAGAGAGAGATTCAATTCAAACAAATCTTGGAATCATGCACACCTCCTGATTTTCTTAATAGGTCCATTTCTCTCCGTCATGTTTTACTTTGACCATACAACACCCCTAGCATTCCCTATTATGATACAGGTCCCACGAAATTTGTGGCTGAGGTTTCTCATTTGTCGTATGAAAGACAGTAATTTCAGTATGACATTGTATACAAAGTAGCATTTGATTATTTTTCATTGAGAGGATTTGTTTTCACCATTTGATCATACGAAAAAGGTATTGGCATCTATAAATCAAAATCAAATGGTCGGCAACCCTACTTTCTCTTGTCAAACGAAACTACTTCATCGTTTCTTTCTTAAGGAAAGTCACCCACATATTTTTTTCTCACTTGGTACTAGAGAAAAGGGATCACTTTGGTTCCGGAAATTTATTGTACCTGAAAAAAAGCTTACAACCAAACAAACCGTATCATCAAAGTGGTAAGGAATCAGCCAATCAGGTGGTATTCATCATCATCATCAATAATAATAATATTAAATGCGATAGTATTGTCATTCCTGAAAGAATCAATAGATAAAGTGACAATTTATGAAAAAGAAAAAAGAGAATGAGTAAAGGTGCTGAGGAACACATTACTTTTGTTGTATTGAGTGCATCTAATACCGTCAATTTGGAATTATCTGTGAGAAACCCAGCTGGGCCCAAAGATGGGGGACCGATATGGACAGAAAAAGGCTTGTACCATTAGCATTTGGAAAAAAAAATCTAACAGAAGCAAATCCTGTTAGAACGAGTAAGGAACCATCTCATCTTTCTGAGTTGCAATTAAATTTTAAAGCTCACTGTTGAGCGATGGCCGATGGAGATATGTCGAATTCAGTAAAAGGTTTTGCCTGATTATTGAACAATTACAATCCATGTACCAAATTAAAATAGAAAAAATACAATCCAATGGAAACATGCCAGACACAATTAAATTAAATTAAAGTGGAGGCATTTGTGTGACTTATTCCCCACGTTCACATTGAATATTTATTTCCCGCAATGGTTGAAAAGTAGAAACCATTTGACCTAAGTTTTGAATTTAGAAACTTGACTAGAAAGGATCAAAGTTTGATTAAAAAATTGAATTAAAAAGACTGGAGTTCAATCATCAATGGAAGAAAGTCCAAGGACCCTAGAACCCAGGCAGGGTCGCAGACCCGCAGCGCAGCGACGACTACTCAAACCACAAGAATCAAGATGGTGAGGGAGCGAGTCTAAAAAAGTCACCCCACGCCAACCGACCACACCGTCGTGTTTACCGAAAACAACCAACCTTATTTGGGCCCCACAGACTCGCGTACAGGTACAACACTCGGTTTAGAAAAGGAAATCTGACCTTCCTCCTTTTTATGGACAACGATCGTTTTTTTTTTTGGACGACGAACCGAACCGTGCATATTCCCTCGTGAAAAGACAACCAACCCACCTCTGCTTTTAATGATAAAGCTCGGTTACAAAGGGATGTTTTTGTCTTTTTAAACCCGTAATGTACTTTTAAATTTTATTTAGGGGACGAGAGAGAGAGAGAGGGAGGGTGTGCTCCTTATCAAAAAATGGAATTTGCTCACATCACTCCTCCCTTTTTTGGAGGTCCTTTTGACCTTGCCAGCTCGGACTGGGACCACGTGAACCGTACACGGAATACGAGGGGCGAGACCACCCCCAAAGGAAAGACCGCTTTTTCGGCTTCCCGGGCTCGATTTCCGCACGTGACCTGGCACCCACTCATTGCCACGTGGATCCATCTCTGCTTCTATTATTCCACGGTTTTATTTAAAAGTTAAAACTTAAAACCTCCCCGTACGGAGACCACCAGCTGTTTTAGAAAGCGACACTTGCGGCAATTGACTCCGTTCCTACGTGGCGGGCCCGCTCTGACGCGTGTCCACGTCACCCTTGATACAGTCACAGGTGTCGCCGAGTGCATGGTTGGAATGCAGAGCATACACGTGTGCGTTTCTCGAGAGTTTCAGATGTGGGTCCACCAGAGGTTGCTAGGGCATAGTCTAAAACGACCGTAACATATGTGACGGTTTTTATTTTAATGGAACGAAAATAAATTATGGTAACAAAATCGCTTTTTTATTATGTTTCTGTTATTATTTTATTGTTAAATAAAGATTTTGTAATTTCTGGTGGTGTTTCCCGATTCAACAACCGAGTTGCCTTGTTTACCACGTCTCCTCGGCGAACGAAACTCTATAAATACCCAAACGACTCACCCGCCTTCCCTTCCTCTTTTCCAGTTTTCCTACTTCCTTGCGTGTGCGTATACATCGTTGTTGGCGTCACTTTTCTCTGCGATTTTCAAGGGCTTTCTTTGCAATTTCGCTGCCTTCAAACGCGGCTCTCTACTTTTTGCTTCTCTTCTCTCTCTTTCTCGACTCGTTCTCCCCAGGTTTCCTCTTCTTTCTTTCTTGTAGCTTTGCCTTCATTGCTCATTCTTGTCTACAGCTCCCGCTATTTATTTCTGCGAACGATTTCAGCGGTTCCTGTCGGTGGTCGGGATCTAAGGATATCCGTCCGTTTCCTGCATTTTCAGGATTGAATCTTCTTTCGCTTCTGGTCCGTGTAAGCAGAGTTACGATTTGAGACGTCGTGAATCAGGTATGCTATCATTGTCTTCTCTCCATTTCATTCGTTCTTATGAAGTCTTTCTGGGGTTGTGCCCAATGCTGTTCGATTTAATCTAAGAAGCTTGTAGCTTTGATTTCAAACATTTCTACAAGGGGGTGTTTGATTTTCTTCCGACGGTTCTTTGATGATTGACGTTTCTCGTTGTTCGATTTGGTTTCAGACATTATTTTCTCTGATTCTCTTGTCGATCTTTACCTGGGAGGGCCGCGTCGTCGTTTGAACGCTAGGGCTTCTCCCCGATGGTTTAAACAATATGCACCAGGAGTTTTTGTTGTATATATTTTAGGATTTTACCGTATCGATTTGTCTTTTGCGAGTTGATGACATGACGTTTTTGGATTGAGCTAGTTTTGTTTTAACTCGGGCGGGATCGTGAGTCCTCTCGGCTTTTGACAATTTATAGCTTTTTTATTTACCAGTAACTTTTTTAGGTAAATGGTAAGCTAGCGGTGTATGTTTCAATTTTCAAATGACTCCATTAGATGGTGTAACATTTCCTTTTGTGGAGAAAATCTGCCGACATTAACCGTATTATTTCATCTTCATCATGACTGTATGTGGTTTATAATTGATGTAATGCCGTTCTTGTTATCTCCTTTGATTTATTTGCTTTAAATTTTTTTGTCGATTGCTGCAAACCGCAACGAGAAAAAAAGGTCTGTTTCTCGTTTCCTTTATCAATATCGCCCGATCTATCCTAACTTAAACAGTCACATATACGGGAAAAAAAGATGCACGAAAAACTGGTCTCACCGCGGTTTTATTAGCATCCGTTCTTGCAAAAAAAAGCTGATCATTCTACGTTTTTTCTTTCCAGGTAGTTATTTTGGATCATGTGGTGTTAAAATGTTAGAATCCGGATCTCCTCCTACCCACAGCTCTACATTGAGAACATCTCTTTGTAACATGTAAATACCGAAGATATATATCCTGCGGGTAGGATATCCGAGCTTATACTATTATATTTATTTTTGTTAAATTTGTTTTAACTTTTTTCCATGTTTGATTTCACTTTGAATTTTTTGTTCCCTGGATCCAAAATCTTATTGGCTCGCTAATTGCTACGTATGCTCAATTTTTTTTGGGTTCTGATTTCTACTACTACGTGCGCAGATACTATTATCTTAGGGGATGTTTGGAACCGTTGCCGTTTTCAAAAAACGGCCACGTCGGATCGATATAGGCGTTTCAACAAACGCTCAAACGCCCATATATCTTATTATTGTTTAGTTCTGCCGATTGTTAAAAAATCAGGCATGCGTTCAC
The DNA here is from genome assembly GCF_000365185.1 of Nelumbo nucifera. Next base: position 1,556,143 of record NW_010729110.1, on the reverse strand, counting down.
CGTTTCCCAACGGTTGACCGATGTGTGTTGCTCACTGTCTACGTGGGACATAAGCGTTTTTTTAAAAATGAGTGTTAGAATTACGGCGTTTTTCTCTTGAAAATCGGTCTCAAAAAGCGCCCACACTCCACTCCGTAGAATTTCAATTTTCGTGGGCCAGTATTCGAAGCTTAATATCAATTCATGTTTTTCTATAACCGACCACTAACGTTTTTATTTTGTTCTTTTCTTTTTTCCGGTAATCGTCAGTTGTAATGAAATTGGCGATTTAAAGATGCATGCTTGATTTTTTATTATACTTTCACTAATATGTTAGATCTTTCTATATTATCACTACTTCTTTAGGCTACTATCAATAGCAAGATGCTACTTGATGATGATCTTATTGTCGGTAAAACTATAAATGATAATAAATTAAGGTCTGTTCTTCTAGCCTTGATGCATTGTACGATGCATCTCTATTCTTCAGAAAATATTTCCGGGTAAAACGTTCAAAGCTGTTATTGTCGTCATTCTCGTCCCATTGCGGGCGGGAGTTTAGTTCTCTCTTCGATTCCCTTTTTATCGTATTTCGTAAATACCTATAATTGTGGTAATTACCAAATTAAGGGATACTGTTCTTGTTCGGCACTTTGAATACATTGCATTCAAAGGAGAAATTACTCTTAACTGTCATCTTTTACCTCTCCCTCGTTATTTGATAAAGACAATTCTATTCAATATAGAAAATAACATAAAACTTGGGTCTGTGAGTTTGTCAATCGAATATGTTATTCTTTATTCACTGTGATAGAAGTGATGTTCAGATGAAAATGAAACTATGCATCGGTGGGTAGAAGGGGTCCTGTAGTCGTGTATCTGTATACTAATTCCTTTTCTTTCTATAGTTTGAAAAGAAATCTGCTTGCTTTACCCCATCTTCATCTCTCTATGGTCAACTTCTTTTTCCTCAAATTTCTTTTCTTCTTGCTTAATTTCATTCTTTCTTTTTGGTTATTGTGGTAGAAGAATATTCATTTGCAATTACCGTGTTCATCTCTCTTTCTAATATATCGTGGTACAAGTTTATAAGAAATGACATTAATACAGAATGAACATTAATTTAATATGCTATGGTAACATCTACCAAAAAGTACCATATTAGGGGATAGAAACATGGGGATTGGACCTTTTTCTGCTCTGTTTTAATTAAACATTTTAAGCAATATATAGTTCTATTATAATAAATTCTCCCAAACCTTGAAAATCCCAAAGAAATAAATGAAATATTAATCAAAACCGCAAGAAAAAATTGAACCCCTCCATCTTCTGGGGGAACGTGCAGATCAATTTTTTTGAGTATACCCTCTTAAACAAATTTCTCAAACTATTCTTACTCTCTTTACATCTTTTGCTGCCCGGAGTTAACTCTTTGGATATATTCGGGTGATTGTCCAATATAAGACCTGAATCTAGCTTTTTACAATTAAAAGAGATTGCTTATACTTTATTCTTAAACTTGCATGTAAAATAACTTGTAGCCATCTTTTGCTTAATTTATTTTTGTAATGAATTCTAATTTTCTTTAGTTTATAATTATTTTTTCTTTTCCTCCTTTTGGCTTGTGCAGACTGTACGGTCACTTCTTTCTCAAAATCTACTCTCCACATGATGTTCAGTTATCTCATATAAATGCTTTGTAGTTCTGGAGATGAAAAGGTATATTTTTAACTGCAGTTCGAGTTCTATTTGGGTATTAACCTGTAGTGTACCTACATCAGGGATTCCTTGGGTTCTATTTGAGTAATAACATACTCCCGTTATTGGCAGTTTTCAGGAAGCTTGCACTTGATGGACTGCTCACACAACACTACTGATAAGAAAACTTTGAAGAGGTGGTTTTTCATAGATAAAAGGGTTGGGTAAAGATAGTAGATATTTTGTATTGAACCTTCTGACCCAAAGTGGACTGTGGACCAACCTGCTCTTACAAGCCACATACTTTGTTATAATCCTTGTAAACCTTTTTATATAATCTGGATCCGATGGACTTGAAATCAAAACATGCTGCTCCTGTTCTCACTGATCCCGTACCTGTGAGTAAGTCTAGGTTAGGCATCTCCAGTCTGTTGTCTTACTCATCACCCGGAGCAGCGTTCCCTTCTGGCTTGTATTTAACAATTCCAAGAAAGAAACCTGTGCCAGGAAAACTCGATGATGTCCGAGCTGCTGGTTGGCTGGATGCCATGAAGGCTTCCTCACCTCCTCGCAAGAAGCTAACCAAGGATTTCAATATTGAGATTACATCAGAGGATAATGATGTTGCTTATTCATCCTGGATGGTATGTTTATATTTATTGTTTGGTTAGCTTTTGGGTCTTCTTTGTTTTTCCCTTGAAGAATTTCAAAATACTGAATTGTTTATTCTAATCTTGTTTATTCCTTGATTGTGTAGATTAAATATCCATCAGCACTTACTTCATTTGAGAATATCATGAACTATGCGAAGGGCAAGAGAATAGCATTGTTTTTAGATTATGATGGTACTCTTTCACCAATTGTAGATGATCCTGACCGTGCATTTATGTCTAATGCCGTAAGTGCCTACATACTTATAAGAAAGTATTATCAAAATCTTGTTTTCTCATTCTTTCTCCAAAAAAACTTGTTTTTCTCATTAACTGATATGAATATCAGATGCGTATTGCTGTGCGAGATGCTGCAGAATATTTTCCAACGGCAATAATTAGTGGAAGAAGTCGTGATATGGTAATTGTGTGGCCTTATATTAATTGTTTTTGTGATATGTTGTGGTAATTGTGTGGCCTTTCATTAATTGCTCTTGTGATATGATTACTTCTTTCAGATGGCATTTAATATTGATTACTCTTTGCTTCCCTGTACTTGTATTAGGTATACGAGTTTGTAGGACTGACGGAGCTTTATTATGCTGGTAGTCATGGAATGGACATCATGGGGCCAGTCAGAGATTTGGCCTGTGCTGATGACCATCCAAACTGTATTAGGTCTACTGACAAGCAGGTATACTGTACTTACTGGAAAAGGTTAACCCTTTAGTATAAAATTCTTCTACTTGGTGCCTTAATATTCACTGTCTTGTTTTGATGCTTCTTTTGAATGTAGGGTAAGGAAGTAAATCTGTTCCAGCCTGCTAGTGAATTTTTACCTATGATCGATGAGGTTTGTAACATCCTGATTGGAGTAACAAGTCATCCAGAACATTAAATCTATTTTTCTTTACTCATTTTATAACGGAATTGACTGAGTTTTTTCTTTACTCATTTTACAATGGTATCAACTGAATTTTTTCTTTATGCTGTATTTTCGACAGGTTTTTAGAACCCTTGTCGAGAATACAAAAGGAATTAAAGGTACAAAAGTTGAGAATCACAAGTTTTGTGCCTCTGTACATTATCGAAATGTAGATGAAAAGGTAGTGGTTACTTTCCTGTAGGCTGATCATGTCATTTCTTTGGCAACAGTTTTCTGTATAATTAATTAATGCTTACAAGTTTCTCTCGCTGCTACGGTTTACTTTCAGAACTGGCCTGCAGTTGCACAATGCGTTCATGATGTTTTAAAAGATTACCCACGTCTACGATTGACTCATGGACGGAAGGTAATCTTATTGTTTCTCATTTTTATGCCCCCTCTCTGTTTTTTTGTGCTACCAAGCAGATGCTGATTTTTATCTTATTTCTCATTTTTGTCATTGGGTACCCTTTTTATGTAGGTTTTGGAGGTCCGTCCTGTGATTGACTGGGATAAAGGGAAAGCTGTTGAATTTCTACTCGAGTCACTTGGTAATTCTGCTTCTAATTGCCATCATCATTTTCATTTTCATTTCTCATCATTCTTTAATCGAATGTTTTGGTTGGAAAATGATGCCAGGACTAGGTAATTCTGAGGATGTGCTTCCCATATATGTTGGGGATGACCGTACAGATGAAGATGCGTTTAAGGTAAAGCCAAATTAATCATGTTCTTTCCAAGTCGTTTTTAGGATCTTCATTTTGGTAAGAGTAAGAAATCAGTTGACTTCTCTTTCAGGTCCTCCGTGAGGGCCAGCGAGGTTATGGAATTTTAGTATCCTCAGTGCCAAAAGAGAGCAATGCGTTCTACTCCCTGAGAGATCCATCTGAGGTACACACTACGCCAGGGTCGTTGAGAAACCCATATTTATATATTATTGTCCATAACTTTCTTTCTGATTGCAAAATCACCTGCGTGTTTGCTCATAGGTCATGGATTTTCTGAAGTTGCTCGTGGAATGGAAGAAGAGTAAGAAGGGAAAAGGAGCATTATAGTGATACCGTGTTTTCGAGGTTCCTTCCTAACAAATAATAACAAATAAATTAAGGTCTTCCGGGAGCTGCTCTGCTTGAGGTCGTCATTGAATCTGCATTTGGATTTTGATGTTTATTCATTTATTTATTTTTTCTTTGTCTTTTGGTCGATCTTGTTCAAAGTCTCTTATCCATGTAAATCCCTTATCCACCATGTCGTAATTATGCTTTCATCTCAAGTTGTAATCAGTTCTTTACAACCTTCTTGTTTTCCTGATTTTATACCCGATGGTCATCTATATAGGATACAAGTTGAAATTTATAATATTTATAGAAAAACATTTCATCATAAGATCGAGGTGTTAATCTCTGTTGGAGTTTGCACTCTTCAATGATGTTCTTCAAATGCTAAAACTTAAAATGACCAAAAGCACATTTGCATGAATGTTGTCCTCCGAGTCCAATTTGCATAAATAGACACAACAAACAGAGACATACAAATGGAGAAGGTTTAGGCACTGGCATATACAGCAAATAAATTTGGGCCTGGGCTTAGATGCTTCAAGATGGTTTTATTTGGACCTCTAGTCATGGGCTGCTGTGGGCAATTTATGATATACTGGAAAGGTATTATATCGGAAAATTTTAACCAATCAATAATATGGGATGAAAGGAAAGGGTAGACAGCTACCTTCCCCTGTATGTCTTGGATATTGGATATACGCATAAATATTTTAATAAATTATACATAAATAATATTATTATATATAAAATTTCAATGAGGTATATATATATATATATATTAGTTAATTATAATTTCATTTAATATTTATGCTTAACTATAATTTATAAATTATAATTCTTAAGTTTTAATGTTTTATGGGATGGAAAATTTAACTCTCCTATCCAATTATAAAATTGGCCCAATTTTTAAGTGAAAATATAATTAGTAATTATTATTTATTATTTAACTTTAAAAATTATAAAAAATAAATAAGAATAGCTATTAAAGAAGAACTTTTAATTGCTTTGTGGATCATCCATAGAATTATAATATATTTAATTATTATGATTAAATGGTAAAATGTAATTAATTAATTAATTAATTTTTAATTTTAAAAAATATAAAAAAAATTATTAAAGAAGAAATTTTAATTGGTCTATGAATATGATAAATCATCTAGAATTATAATATATTCAGTTGTTGTATCAAAATGATAAAATATAATTTATTATTATTTATTTTTTAATTCTAAATCTAAAAGTATAAAAAATTAAAAAAATATTAAAGAAGAAATTTCAATTGTTGTATGGATATGATAGATAAATCTATAAATCTATAAATTTAAAACATATTTAGTTTTTATAAGCAAATAAAAAACTATATTTGTAATTATTTTGTTAATTTATATTTTTTCTAAATATCTTCATAAAATTTTCATAAATTTACTGATAACACAAAACATTGTGATTAAGAAATCATGAGATATTATAAAAAAATTAACGATTTATATTTATTTTTTACAAAATTTTGTAAATCTAATAATTTAGAAACAAGATTTGAAGTTTTAGAGTTATTTGGGGCGAAAGAAACCTTATTTTAAGAAAAAAAAACTTAAAAAAAAAGAAATAGAAACTTTCTTTTTCCCCCAGTTGTTGGCTGTTTACACATTCTGCATCAACAGGTCTGCTCAGACCGTCATTTTCGTTCTGCATCAACAGACGAGACGCCGGATTTACATGCGTATCCCAAATCTCGTATCTGTTTTTCACTCTCAGACCGTCATTTTCGTCGATGGTTTGGCACACCAATCCAATACACATTCTGCATCAACAGCCTGCTTCTTTATTCTTGCTCCATCAATACTTGCCTGGAGGACAACTTGCAATGCAGTGTATGCAGAGTTCAGCAGAATCTGAACTCTGGGCCATAATAAGAGGCCCAAAAGCTTATCTCCTTGATATCTGATGCAAAGGCTGCCTTGTGTAAGATTAGAGGAACCATGGAAACATCAGATGAAATGAACGAACCCTCATCGAGCACATCAGAAGCTTACTCCCCTTTCTGAAGACATTTTGCTTGTATAAGGAAGTATCAGTAGCCCACTCCCTCCACCCCCCGTTTATCAACTGCTGTATGTTTTGAATGGTTCCTCGAAACCAATTGTTGATCACCGATGAATCCAGTGGGACTCCGTGGTGATCGCAATGAGCTGTACTGGCGTGGTGGGCAGCAGCATTACTGGAATCGGGCGTGGTGCTGCGGCCGACGATGGGGTCTGAAGCATCCTGAAAGAGTGGGTAACAGGGCATCTCAACAGCAACACGCATTGGGCTCTCTTTAAGCAACTCGGTGAGAGAGTGAGAGACGGAGTGCCTCTATGGTTATCTAATATCTTGATGGATGATTTCAGAAAACTTGATCTTGTTAGCTCTCTTTTAGTTCAGTGGTTTTTTTATTGGCCTGTGTTTCTGTTTGTGGTTTGTTGGTGTTATTTGTCTATTAGTCATTGCTTATTGTATCCCCCTTTGTTGTTCTTAGTGAATTGAATTTCTTTTCTGTCCAAATAAAAAAAACCAAAAAGAAAACCAAAAGGGGATGGATGTTATACTCAGTTTACAAGTGAAGAAAAGGAGTACTAGAGTTGCTATAAAATTGTAAGTCGTGTTCCTTAATCATTGTTTCTATTTAGGGTTTAAAGTATAAGAGAGAGAGTATTTTTATGTCTCTCTATTAGCAAGTGTTTCTCTATACTTATTAATTAATAATTTTATTAATCTTTAATCCAAATTAAAAACAGTCAAGAGTGATTTTAGGTTTAGATTTTTCACTTTTGGTTTAAGTTCCTCTTATTTACTTATTCACCCCTTTGTTTCTATTTTGATTTAATTTCACTTCTTTTAACCATGACTGGTTTGTTTGAATGTTTTAGGTGACAGAAATAACTTATTTCAAGAAAAAGGAATTATCCACGACAACATGTTTTCATGAATCACCTTAATATTCTCCTTTCACAATAGGAAAAAAGTAATTGGTGACAATTTTGTTTTGGATAAACACATCTCATGTATTATTTATTTTTTTTGGCTCAAATTCAGTTTGGTTGAAACCAGGTTTCTTTAGGACACCCTGGTGAATCATCTCTCTCCTCACTCTTCTAACATCACTCCATCTGTTAGCTTCAGCATCAATGTTCAATAACAAAACATTGTTTTCATCTCTGAAATTAGGTAGTGGTCCTTTCTGAGTATGTCTATGTTGGAGGTAAAGGAAAATCTCAATGTAAGAGACTGTCAATATACAGGACCACCATATAGAGAGCTTAAAGAGAAAAGGAAAATATCATCATTTGGTGGCTTTATTTTTTTTATCTGTCTGGGTGCCTGAGGCATGAAATATAATGCTTAGTAATCCATGGCTCGAGCACATGTGCATCTCTATGCTTTTAGAAATCTAATGAGCATTAACATTGTGATTACTTTTTACATGGCTAATTGCCTCCTAGTACAAGTCTTTCATTTTTTTTTGCAAAAAACAAAAAAAAAAACATTACTTATAAAAGCCAATTGCACATCCCTGAGATTATCAGATATCTGAATTATATACATTCCTCCCCTGCATGCATGCCATATATGCTAAGTCATGAGCAATTATATTTATGGACATGCTTACAAAACATATATTTATGTATATAGTAAATCTTCAAAAGATGTAGAACACAATCCCTATGCATTTTATCATGCCATCCATTCACATAATTTTTTGAATTTAGTTTTAATAAGGGTTTGTTTTAATAAAGTTCTCTTATACTAATATCTTGAAGTTTTCTATTTCTATGCTAGTTTTAAATGCTCGTTGATTGAGCTAGTTTTTTGCTACTTGAAATGGGAAGGAACTACTAAACTTTTATGCAAGATTTTCTATTTCTCATACTTGAAGAGGCATGTTTAAATTTGAGCAACTTTTAAATAAAATCTTCTTCTTTGACATGTGTAGGTTGGTAAGCTGCTAGCATTACTTAATGCTATTCAACCAGATTAAGTATTAATAAAGCTTGAGTATTGATCATTGGCCATTGAATCTTCATTTGAAGTATTGACATGATCAATGTTCATGATAAGGATAAATCATAATTTATGAGTTTTCCTATTTTACGAATTTTTGTTATTGTTTTCAGTTCATATTAGCTTCATTACATGTTTTCATATTGCTTTCAGTTAATTAATATATATAGATAGTGATTACTGGAGGTCAACTTTTTTACTGACACTGAAGTTTAGTCTTTTAACTAGTTTTTNGTCCTGCTTCAATTAATGTATGAAATGCATGTTCTCTTGATACACGGCACTTGAAAGTGTGATATATGTGTGTTATGCTTTTAGGCATAACATTGGTGACAATATCACCTCCTTGTACTCTATGGGGTCTAAAAGTGAGAAAATTAGGATAGTTGTCTTGTACAAATAGGATGTTAGAGATCCAAAACCAGGACAGTTTCCAAAAAAAGGATGGTTGAGGAAAGTATGGTGGTTTTGTATCAAGGTGTATAAGGTATTTATAGATCTATTTGATGTATCCGCCTAAGCAACCATAACTATTGTTCTATTTTGTGCATACTTATTTTTCTCTTTGTATTGATTTAGACAATTTGGTTTTATCCAGAAAAGAGGGTGTTTATGAACAATTTCTCAGATCATGCTATGTTTCTTATACTCAGCATGTTATAAAATTATTGACAGAGCTTTGCTCCTGTCTATTTCCATACTCACCATTAACATAAGATATTGGGTCCATTTGGTTCGCTTTCAGAATCAGAATTGGAATCAGAATGGTCTAATCTAATAGCCTATTTAGTTCATATGAAAATTGGAATCAGTTGAGATGAGATCTCATTCCCAAGGGAGGGGGAGGGAATGGCCATTCCCTCAAATGGAGGAATGCCATTCCACTAGGAATGGGAATGGGATTCCGATTCTGCCCAACCAAACATTTGGTTATTTATTTCTATTTTGATATTTTTGATTTCTGTAGTGGTTTCAGATTAGACCATTTTGATGTATTAGCACAATAAGCATGATTTCTTTACTAACTATAATCAATGGCAAGTGGAAAGTTCTTCAGAGCTGCCAATGACAAAGTGAAACATGGTTTGGAAGCCTTTGTTCCCAGCAATACTTACCAAAGGAAAAAAGAAAAGAAAAAATAAGATTCCAATCTTTAAGAGCTCTACCAACATAAGCAAATGGAATGCCAAATTGCCAATTATACAATATTTCAGAATGTTTTGAACTTAATTTGTTCAAAGCATAATGTTAATTAAAGTGGCCTTGTATATTGACATTTCATTTCGTGTACAGGTTTGGAGTGGAAACCCATATTTGTTGGGTTGGCAGAGGAGGAGTGTGTAAAAAGCTTCATATCTTTGCTTTTAGCCAATTTTTTGATTGTAAGGGTGATGTGTAAAAAGCTTCATATACTAGTAATAGAGGAAATTCAACAATTGTTGTGCACAATTAGTGATGTAAACTCAATCCGATTCAATGGTTGAAGCTAGTAGAAACGTAACCTTATTCAGTGATTGAAGTTGATGCAGTAATGATTTGGATGGTGGGTCCTGACTCTTGATTCATGTTAACCAATTGTTTACTGTTTAGGGCTTGAGCTTAACATCTTCCATTTTAGCTTGAACTTTTCTGCAATGTATTTACCCAGGTTTTAGTAATATATATGTTATCATCATAATCTGTCAACCTCCAGGTTTAAGATAACAGTACTAGTTTGGTTAGTGAAACAAGTTTCAATGTACTCAATACATGGTTTTGGCCATAAAAATGATGCTTCAAGCAAACAAGTTTTGAATCAGTATTTTTGTTCTCTGTGCAAGTTACCTTATTTTTGCCATGTTGAGGATAATGGGGCCATTCAAACTGTCCATCCTGGAGGAGAATTTGTTGACTGAACACATTTTTCAGCCCCCTATATATGTATCAGCTATATCCAGTCTTAAAATGAAAAAAAAAAATGAAAGGGGTTTATCTGGATGCATGATAAGGATTTTAGGGCTGAAATTTTCCCTATGTTACAAGATAAATTATCAGTGGAGATAGAAGATTAAAATTCTTAAGTCAGCTTAACTATTAAGATTCTGGTTAGCTTGCAGATGCAATTGAGATCTCCACATACGGTTTAGATTATTGATGATTATGAGGTTCATCATCTAGAATCTAAATCATATGTTGAGATCTTAGAGCCATCAAGGTGATTTTAAAATAATATAATTATAGTCTTGGTTCCACCATTTCTTTTTGTTTGGGGTGCCATAGCTTAGAGGATATATGCCTTGCTAGTTTGACTGCATTCATAAATCAGAGAATTTTTAACTTTTAACCTCTGAAAAGCAGGTTAAAAGAATGGTGACATAATCATAGTTGTCAAGGCAACGTCTAGAAGACAAGGCACCCTTTGAGGCTCCCCTCGCCTAATTGCCAAGTAATTTTGTACTACGTATTATAAAATGCTTTTTTATTATTTATTTTTTGACATTATAATTATAAAATAGACACTATTAAACTAAAATATTTATTTTGTGTGTTTATATACTAATTTTTTTTTATAATTTTCTTATTTGTTAGGGTTTAATCAATATAAACATTGCTAAATGCTCTATTGAACCCCCAAAGACTTTAAAACCTGAACCAACAAGGAAAAACTTAAAATTTTGTTTAATCAACACATTTTCTACGACTATTACTACTACTAAATAATACTAAATAAGGGTTCAGCACCTACTTTTTTTTAATTTTCTTTGCCTTTTTTTTTTCTCATGAATATGTTGATTTTCTATACTTTAACATGAATTCTATACTTTTCTTTTGACAACTATGAATAATTATTAAGTAAATATGGTTATGGTACCTAGGGTCATAAAAAAATCCATTGCCTAGGTGACGCCTAGGCGACTAGGTGACAAGGCATCCCCCGTCGCCTAGCCTCGCCTTGGCACCTTGAAAACTATGGGCATAACTACATATTCTTTTCAAAATTCTAAAACATTAATAAAATTCTTTAGATGAATTTGACCCTCTAAGACAGTTAACCCTGTTCTAAAGATGTGAGTTAAAATTCTAACTTTTGAAAAGTTAGAATTAACCATAAGTTTTTACTGTCGGCAAAAGATGATAATTACAAGCATAATAGGCCAAAACATGAGCTTATATGTTCTTAGTTCTGGGTATATAGATGAATTTTAAGTCTCTGAACTGGCTTTGGAGATGTGATATCCGCTCAAAAATGCACTTGATCAATCCATGTTCGGTCCATTACTTGAAGATTTAACTTCTTTACTATCACTTCAGCGTTCAAGAAAACTTGCACCAATTGGCATTGTAACTCTATAGCAGCTTCCGAACCCTTGATAACTGCACGGAATTATGCACTGTAGCTATCAATGGCTCTACAAATTGACCCTTGGGCTGCAATGACCTGCCTATCACCGGTGCATAAGACTATAAACATTCAATTTCTAGCATGTCACATTGGCTGTAATTGTAAGTCGGCAAGGACCATGAGAGGAGGTTGTAAAAGGGAAGGAGCTCATCTCCAATAAGTTCCCTACCCAAGTCTCCGTTAAATGGCTATGCTAAATAATACTCATCCATCACAATAGAACCATCCACCCTGAATGGGTCAGGACTGGCAATCATCAACGTTCATTTTGGTGATTAGACCTGTTCATGGGCCGGGTAGCCCGATGGCTTGGCCCGCACCCCGGTCGGGCTTGGTCATGTAATTAGGCCCGCGGGCCTGACTTCGGGCCTAACATAGTAAGCCTGATTGTGTTTTGGGCCGGGTTTGGGATTTGTCAAAAAAGTCCGGCCCGAGCCTGGTCCGGCCCAACTCAGCATTATATATTTTATAAAATATATAAATAATATAATATTTATTAAAATATATATTTATAATTTAATATATACATTTTTTATTCTTTTCTTTATAATCTCTCTCTCTCTTTATTCAGCCGCTAACAATATGGGCTAAATTTCGACTTTGGGCCCAGGCCTGGGCTTCGGGCTTTTTCTTAGGGCCAGGCTCAGACTCGGGCCTTAGAAAATTCTGTTAATAAAGAATGAAAGCCCGGCCCGAGCCGGCCCATGAACAGGTCTATTGGTGATCCCTTCACCAAATTTCTCTTCGATGCATTATAAATTACATTTTTATAAGTAGGAATGCAGTCCTAAAATCTGTATTTGGGGCACATGGAACAGCCACTACTATAGATAGCTTCTTTTACTAGTCTGTAAATAGCTTATTTTACTAAATGGAATTGTCATTGTTATACTTGATGTTGTCTGGAAGTTGATCATGGCATAACATTACCTACTCAACTCAACTCACTAAGCCTTCTCCCAACTATACTGTTATCTACTGAAGATGAGATTCCAAAGGTGAATAAATAATGTGGAATCGTACTTGAGCATATGATGATTCAGGTGATTTAAGCTTTGATGTTACCTCCTCATCTTCATGACTGATGAATTTTTTATGTTTTCTAAAACTTCCTACCCTTTGTCTCAGTTTTTGATTTGCTATATTGCTGAAACTTCCCTTCTAGTTACCTAATTGGAGATTGCTTTTGGATCTATATTTCTTTGCCTGTGGTTTGACAATCATTTTTGTTGCTGATGACATCAAATATGCAGATGTGGTTATTGAGTTCTTATGCCTTTTTTTATTTTACTTGTATATGCTGAACTTCATTGATCTGGCAAGTTCTGAGAGCTTCAAAGCTGAGACCACTTGTGTGAGACGAAAAGAAGGATCATAAATCAATAAAAAGCATGCTAACTCCTGGAACTGTGAGAACCTAGACATTATTATAGTGATAGAAATACTCGTACTTGGAATTCTGGATGCTTTGGAAATCTTTAATGGTCTCATTTCTAGTATATGATAACTGATTGCTGGACTTGAATCATCATTAGATACCTGGTACCTCCTATACCAACAGATTTCGACCATGGATGGGAATGGCAATTATAAAAATTTAATATATCTATTCTGGTTCAAACTTAAAAATAGAATCCATCATATCCATGACAATTTTGGAGTGAAACCAGTAACATCCATTAAGTGGCTCATGTACTGCTGCACTATATAAAAGGATAAGAAGCCTAACATATCAAACATGAATATTGTGGCACACAACCCAAGAAACATTGCCAAACATCCATTGTTTATCAATAAGTCAGTAAATAGGCAAAAAATATCATTATTAATTTCCACCCTATACTTTCACCAAATATTGTATTATATGACATTAGTTATAAACTTCTATCAGGTTTTATATCTCTATGATTGCCCTGAATTTGCCTTTACCAGGGTCTAGGAATGGCAATGGGGTGGTGCAGGGCCAGGTTTTTCCTGCCCCGTACCCGACCCCTATTCAAATTCCCCGCCCTGAATTCTGATGGGGTTAAAAATCCTAACCCAGTACCCGACCCCATTCAAATTCCCTGCCCTGAATTCTGATAGGGTTAAAAATCCTAATCCCGTCCCCGGGATTCTCGACTTTGCCTTGCTCCACCCCGGCCATTCTTACTTGTATACTTATTAATTTATTTTTTATTTTTTGAAACTTAAGTAGAACTATTTATATTATGTAATATAATATAGTATAATATAATATATAATAATATAATATAATATAATATAATATATATTAGCATATAATTATATATATATTTAATGTAATAAAATATAGTCTGGGCAGGGTGGACAAATACTGTCCCCACCCCATCCCTGAGTTTCAGGTTTCCCCAAACCCGCCCTGAACTCCAATCAGTGGTAAAAAAAACCTGTCTTGATCGGGGCGGGACGGGAATAGGTCAAATTGTCATCTCTAACAGGGTCTTGGGGCTTGGGTTTGGGGAATGGGTTCTAACTTCTAAGGCAATTCTAGACCGTAGATACATTTATAAATTAAAAGGCAAGAGGGACCTCTTTTTGAACCTTGTCTCTTTCATACCATTCTCATGTGAGAAAGTCATTTTCTGGGAGGACAGGTGGTGCGGTGAAAGGCCTTTGTGTATTTATTTTCCCTCAATTTTTTCTTTAACACAAGACAGGGAGTGTAGAGTCTGCGATTGCCTTGAAGTTGGCACAAGATAAGGTCTCCACTTCGAAATGATTTTGCTGAAGTTGTACGTGCAGCATAGGTGGACAAAGACCAGGTTTTATTTAATATTGGTTCATACCTTCATGACTATTTTTCTTCTTGTTTTATTTAATATTGGTTCATACCTTCACCTCCTTGATTCAAGATGGACATTCTATGACATTGATTGAACACCTTAATATATTAACAAGAAGCTGAAATTTTCATTTTCTTTTATGCTTTCCTTCTTTCTTTCTTGCATTGGTGATGGCTGCCCCATTAAAATTTTGTTTCATTTATTTAATCTATCAAATGATAACGACTTCCTTTAAATGTTTTGACCAGAACTCCAAAGTGGACCGGCCTGAAGTTCCGATGCAAATGCGTTGTTTTCTGTTTGCCATGGCTGATGATAATTGCAAATTGGATGGCTTGGTGTTTGCCATGGCTGATGGAAGTGGATGGCTTGGTGTTTATCGTTGTTTTTATTGGTTACTTGGTTTAATACTTTAATATACATTATTTCTAATTTTATATGTTGATTGTATATTATGAAAGCATTTTTGAAATTGGTATACATTGGGTTAGCCGTTGGGGCGTTCAGGGGATAGGGTACCCCCGTTGTGTAGCCCCATGAAGCAAAAAAAAAAAAAAAAAAAAACGGAATGTAATTTATACTTTTCATAAAATTGTATGATAAGCTGCAAGTTTCTTTTATTTAAAACAAATGTATATTTTTTTTAGAAAAGTGCTAATTTTTATGGTACCCCGTTGTGTAGCCCCATGAAGCAAAAAAAAAACAAAAAGGAATGTAGTTTATATTTTTCATAAAATTGTAATCTTTTAATAGAAATTTGTGAGTAAATTTATAAGTTGCAAGTTTCTTTTATTTAAAACAAATGTATATTTTTTTTTAGAAAAAAATGCTAATTTTTATACTGATTTGGGGAAAGAAAGCTTTATTAATTATATCATTAGGAGAGTTGTATGTTTTTTTAGTGACATTCTTGAACCGTCACTACTTAAGGAAATAGCAACGGTTAAGCAGTGTCACTATAGCTCTGCATATTTTTCTTGTATTCCAAAATGCTTCGTTGAAGAGCAATATCTAAACATTTGAAAATAGGGGTGTTGTTTTTCTAGTTGAATGTGGTTCTCAAAATTCAATACTCACCTCATGTGAATGATTTGAGGCAATAAAGATTGGCTATTTTTTTTTTTGCTTTAGGTTATTTTACACTATTTTTTATAGGTTTTGGTAAAACTCAACTCCATTTGGCTTTTAGCTATTCTTAATTCCGAAATAAAATGGATGCTTCAAGTTATGGAGTAGGGGTAACACCAAATTTGGCAAATTGGGTTTTGAATTCCAACCCTAACCTACCCAACCCAACCTAGTGAATTCAACCCCTAACCCAACCTAAGATCCACCAAGCTTAATCTAACCCTACTCAACCTTCAGGTTAGGTTGGGCTCGGGTTGGGGCCAACCTAACCTTTCTGCCATCTTAAAATCTCTCAAGTTCTATTAATTTTAGATTTACAAGCCTACAATGCATCGAACTTTTATGACCACGGCTAGCTATATTTTTTTATTGCTATTTTCTAGTTTAATGTTCTTATTGGTTTATGGAAATAAAAACAAGAATGATACTGAAAAGACATGATAATAGAAAGGCCTTCAGCAATTAAACCCCAATTTCATAAATAACCACTCGATTGGTTACCAATTTGATGTTATTGGTTAATTGGTTACAACATAGTTGACCTCTTGGTTTATTTAGGTGGTGTTTGGGATGGCTTAACCCGATTGCTTAATTTATCCATAAGCAATACTTTTGCTTCTGGATAATTTTTATTGTAAATGGACACGACCAAATAAAAAATAAAATCAAAGTAATTTAGGTTTCAAACATATTTGGGATAGTTAGATGGTGTTTGATTGCATCTTTTAGACGTCTTAATCTGAAAACGTTGCTTTTCAAATAATACCTTCGTTTGGTATACCCTCTGATGAAGGGTGATTTGGTTTGACCTAGTAAAAAGGGGACACGTGGACATGTCCTGACTAAGAGATGACAACTCAGTCTGACAAGCTCAGTTCGCAACAATTTAGCTCGCATATTCGGTCACCTTGGCACAAAGGCCGCCTCGGCCCAAGGCTCACCTCGGAGCAGGGCCACCACATCGCAAGTCTCACATCGGCATCAAGACATTCAGTATTCAAGCCAGTTCGGAACTAAAAGACCGAAGTACTAGTTCAGAACCAACAACTCGAAGTGCCACGTAACTGACTCCCGCATAACCAACTCCAGAGGTCTCCCCCACGAATCCCGAATCCCTCGAGATCACAATGAATTAACAGACCCCGACTTTTCCGGGATCACGATAAGGACTCATCCTAACTTCGCCGGAATCGGAGGCGAAACGAGATAAGCCTTTTGTATGTTGTTCCTTCGGAAGCAGAGCAAACTCCATCTCCACATCCCGGAACACTTTCGTGTGCCCCACGACTACTCAACTATATAAAGGCTCCAACCCCAATCGCATACGGTACGCGTGATTTTTCTGCTCTCTAGCTCTCTACATTCTCAAAGCTCTTCAGCTCGCACTAGATTACTAACTTAAGCATCGGAGCGACCTCGCCGGGTTATCCACCCCGGTTTCTCTGATCTTGTTTTGTAGATTTACTTAACTCGTCATCCGACTGGGAGCCAAATCATCCTCCAGAAGGGAACAGTCAGATCGCGCAACATCAATTGGTGTCGTCTATGGGAAGACGATCAAAAAGCCTTCTTCACAATCAACAGCTTTCACTTTAAATCAATGGCATTTTCCAGTCACGCTGGACAGAGCAGTGAAATGAACATCTCTGTGGGGCAACCTCAATTTCCATCAGTGTGCATTGATCAGTTCACAATACCGCCCACTGCAGCTGGGGTCCCAACACTGATTGTGCCACAAAACGCTCCATAGGTGAATGCCCCGCTCCCTCTAGTGGTGGGTGCAACCTTCGCTGATTTCGTGGCAGAATGTACGTTCAGCACCGCAACTCCCGAGCTGGCCGAGCTCGAGCACATGGAGGAAACTTCAACCAGTGCGGCACCAATCCCGGTTAGAGTAGGTCCAACCTGGGACGAGGAGCCCTGGATCCTCCACGTTGACGGCTCGTCCAACCAACAAGGAAGTGGCGCAAGAATAATTCTGTACGGTCCAAGCGGGGTAAAGCTGGAATGCGCACTCCAGTTCGGGTTCGCAGCATCAAACAACAAAGCAGAGTATGAAGCATTAGTCGACGGGCTCACTCTAGCAAAGGAAGTGAAGGCTAAGCATCTTATCATATGCAGCGATTCTCAGCTCGTGGTCAACCAAGTCAGTGGCGAATATGAAGCCCGCGACCCCACCATGGCAGCTTCTTTGGCCAAAGTCAGGGAAATACTGCATGGCTTCATCTCCTACTTCATTAGGCAGATCCCGAGATCCAAGAACGCTAAGGCCGAAGCCTTGTCCCGGTTAGCTAGCACAAGCAGCAACACCATGCGGACCGTGTACATAGAGGACTTACCTCGGCCTAGCATTCTCGGGGGGGGGCAGGAGAAGTCGCTCCCGTAACACAAGCAGAGTCGAGCTGGATTAACCCACTCGCGAGTTATCTGCTTCACGGGACCCTCCCTGCAGAACGCAATGCAACCCGAAGGGTAGAGCGTCAGTCGGCTAAGTACGTCATCATACACGGATAGCTATACAGGAGATTTTTCACGCTCCCCTACTTGCGCTGCTTGCGACCCTCAGAGGTCGAACTCGTTCTCCACGATACCCATGAAGGCTTGTGCGGCAGACACTTGGGGGGTAGGGCTCTAGCTTAAAAGGCATTACGACAAGGTTATTACTGGCCCACGATTAAGGCAGACGCACTCGAGCTCGTCAAGAAGTGCGACAAGTGTCAGAGGCATGCCAACATCCACCACCGACCTGCTGCCAACCTCAAATACCTCACCAGCCCATGGCCCTTCGCATAGTGGGGAATCGACATACTTGGCCCATTCCCACCAGCAACAGGACGGAGGAGGTTCCTGGTCGTAGCAGTAGACTAGTTTACGAAGTGGGTGGAAGTGGAACCCCTAACAACGATAACAACCCACAACATACAAAACTTCTTCTAGAGGAACATAGTGTGTCACTTCGGGCTACCTTGGATACTCATCTCTGACAACGGAAAGTAATTCGAGGATGTCAAATTTCAAAATTGGTCTGTTGAAATGGGAATTCAGCAAAACTTCACCTCGGTGGCACACCCCCAGGCAAACGGGCAAGCGGAAGTCACCAACAGAGCAATACTCCATGGACTGAAAGCTTGCTTAGCTCAAGCCAAAGGGTTATGGGTAGACGAACTGCCCAGTGTGCTATGGGCCTACCGGACCACCATCAAGACCGCCACAGGTGAGACTCCCTTCAACCTCACTTATAGCATGGAAGCGGTGATCCTAGTAGAAAATCGAGGTGCCTACACTGCGCTTGGAGGCCTACGATGAGGAGACAAATAATGATGAGCTCCGTACCAACCTAGACCTAGTGGAAGAAGTACGAAACCTGGCATACTTCCAGATTGCAGCTTACCAACAGAGAGTAGCTCGGTACAATAACACTTCGGTCAAGAAACGACACTTCCGTGTTGGTGACCTGGTTCTTCGGAAGGTTATGGTACCTGAGCCCAGTGTTGGTAAGCTCGGACCAAACTGAGAAGGTCTGTACTGAGTAAGACGGGTATTCGGGGAAGGTACGTACGAGCTCAAGACCTTGGAAGGGAAGTAAGTACCTCGAGTGTGGAACGTCGGCAACTTGAGAAGATACTACTTGTGATCGCCGAACTGGAGAGAGGACTGCGAGTCACTCCTAGAAGCCCAAGGGCCATGATTCCGAGCTGACAAATTACCTCGGCACTACAAATAAGTCCCAGTCGCCTCTTCGGCATGGGCGGACAAGTCCCAATCGCCTCTTCGGCATGGACGGACAAGTCCCAGTCGCCTCTTCGGCATGGGCGGACAAGTCCCAGTCGCCTCTTCTGCATGGGTGGACAAGTCCCAGTCGCCTCTTCGGCATAGGCAGACAAGTCCTATTCGCCTCTTCGGCATAGGCAAATCAGCCCTCATGCGTAAGGCATAGACAGTTCAGGTATAAACCCTACGATGTCTAGCCCTCTTCGACATATAACAACAAGTTAATCCCACTTGAAGTCAGGCCTGACGGCTCGGCTCTAAGGGACAACCGACACCTAAACGAGTAGCCCGTGCACGGACAGGTCGGGTATATACCTTACAATGTCCGCCCACCTCGGCGTACAATATACCAAGTTACCCCTATTCCTAGTCTAGCTCGTTATCTCGATAGTTCGGGGAAACCTACACTTGGAAAAATTTTATTTCGGTTATCCCTACTTGTAGTCCAGCTCGGTAGCTCGACAGTTCGGGGTAACCTACACATTTCTACTCCTACTTGGTTTAGTTCGCCAGTTCAGGAGTCATGTACACTTGGAACACTTTTGCATAAAGATTGTCAAAATGTTTGTATTCCATTGATGAAAAGTTTTTGAGTACAAGCCAAAAAAAAAGAGAGAAATTTCCACTATAAATCGAGCTCGGAGGCCCGGGAAACACACTATAGAAGATTGGGAGACTTCTAGTCGCCTTGGGGCTCCTCACCCTTATCTGAGGCTTTAGCAAGAGGGTCCATACAGCTCGCATCAGCACCGGTCTCCTCGACGTTGTTGAGCAGGTCGCTGTCGCTTTCTACTTCGGAGTCTAGATCTTTAGCAGCTTCGGCGGCCATTTCCTTCGCAATCCTCGAGGTGGTAATGGTACTGGGATCGAGCTGAGGGAACTCGTGTCAGGTCAACCACCTATTGAGCGTGAAGCCTTTGCGGTAGCTTGCGGTTCCCACTTTGATAATCTCCCGCCGGTACTCCTCCGAGGCCTTGTATTCCTCGATGGCCTTGACCTTGGCCTCCTCCACTACCTGAAGGAGTATCTCAGTCAGCTCCTTTACGTGGGCCTCGAGGTTCTCCACCTCCCTCTTCAGCGCTGCTTTCTGCTCTGTGAGTTCCTCCTTCTCGGACATCAGCGGCATGATCAACTCCTTCTTAGCCCGCGCAACCTTCTTCAACTGGTTAACTTCATTGTGAGCCAAGTTTAGCTCGGTGTGAGCCTCGCAGCAAGAAGATTCAGCTGCAAGAGCCCACTTCAGATGCACCTCGGACTGGTAAGTCAGGGCATGGATAGCGGAGTTCACCTGCCAAGAGAAGAGAACAAGAGTTGGCACAAGAGAAGCCAAGTACAAAATCGAAGAAGTTAAGTTAGAAAACCTACCACCATACAATGGGTAGCCGGTCGTGCTCCGAGCTGAGTGACTGGCAGTTTGGCCTAGCTAGCAACCTCCTCGGCGTATACTGCGCTTTGGCTCTTGAGAAGGCTGTATTTCGGAGTCAAAATGCTTCGAGTTGCTTGATCGCTGCCTGAAGAAGCGACAGCTGCAGGGGCAGGCTTCGAAGACATTGCCTCCTCGGGCACGCGGGGTGGGGAGAGCTTCTCGGATTCCTCCTCGACCAGGTCGATCATGGGAGGTTGCTCGGCGGATGAGGGCTGCTCGGGCTCTGGAACGGCAGCCTGTGGAGACTCAACGCGAGCTCTTTTCGAAGCTCGCTTCTTCTTCCCCTTCTTCATACTTCCAAAAAGCTCGATCGCGAGGATGTCCATGATAACTGCAACCAAAGCACAGTTAGAAACAATACCAAGATAAAGCAAAGGAAATACAACAAATGACAACCTACCAGGACTCAGACCGGCCTGCACGAGCTTGTCCTCGGTCACGTAGTCCATGAACTTCAGACCGAGCTCCGCCCAAGATCGGAGCGCTTCCCTTGTCTTCAGGTCCAACCTGACACTGGGGTCTTGGATGGCCACCCTCTAGTGAGTCGAGAAAGGCCACCCCTCAGTGTTGCGAACCATAAAGTAACACATTTTCCAGGTTGGGACCTTGTTTGGGAGCTCGTGCAAGTGTTTGTAGCCTGGACGTGGGGAAAGGTAGAAAGTTTGCCTGTGTTCGGGTAGAACACAGGATGAGTTCTTTATGGAAAGAATGAAGGAGAAGATGTCAAGGTCGAGGGGAAGGTTATAGTCGTGGAAAAGAGAGATGGTTCCTACTACATTACGAATGGAGTTTGGGTGCAGCTGGTCAATGGTAATGTTGAAAAGCTTTATGACCTCGATTATTAAGGGGTGAAGTGGAAGATGAAGACCAGCTACAAGCTGTTCCTCAAAGATCACGATTTCGTCGTGACCGTGCTCCCAAGGAAAATTACCTAGGGGAATACTGTAGACAATGTTGTTCGGAAGCCTATACGGAGCTTCTAGGGATAGGAGTCTGTCCGCCATCATTGTTGATGGGACAAAGTTATCTGGCTGCCGACCTCGATGCGAGGTGGATGCCAGATCACCCGAGGCCACTCTCTCCCCCCGGGGTGATTCCACCTTAGGAGGATCGCGGACCGCATCTTGACCCGAAGTAACATCTTCGGTATGGCGATCTACGACCTAAGCCGAGGTACCTACCTCGGCCCCAGCGGATCCACCGCTCCCGTCTAAAAGACTATCGAAACTAAAGCTAGACATGGAAAGAACATAGAATCAAAAAAGAGAGATAGGGAAAACTCACCAAAGGAAAGACCAAGGAAAGGAAGATGATCTCGAAAGAACACCGAACTGAAGACACACCGAGCTAAGGGATTTGAGCACGACCTCAAACCGAAGGCTAGCGAATTTGTGGCAAAGCAAATGAGTCTCGAGCCCCCTATTTATAGCCTCTGTGTCCGAGAATCAACGGTCGAGATCAAAGTGATCCAACAGCTCCTAGGAAAACCGGTTGCGTGACCCCCGAGGTTGAAATCGGTTTAGCGCGTGTTTTGACATCCGTGGAGTTTATAGATCGTGTGACGTTTGCGCATAGACTAGACACGACCTGGGTTACTCCTGGTTGAGTCGGCCGACCGAACAGGTCCGACCAACGATTCGTCCAACAAGCCACTTGGACCTCGTGCCAAATCCACCTGGATTTGTCATGAACTCCCCGCACCGGGTCGGGACCCCTGGCTCAGGGAGTGGGGGGCAATTGATGAAGGGTGATTTGGCCCGACCTAGTAAAAAGGGGACACGTGAACACGACCTGACCAAGAGATGACAACTCAGCCCGACAAGCTCAAATCGCAACAATTGAGCTCGCGTATTCAGTCACCTCGGCCCAAGGCTCACCTCGGAGCAGGGCCACCACATCGCAAGTCTCACCTCGGCATTGAGGCACCTCGGTATCCAAGCCAGTTCGAAACCAAAAGACCGAAGTACCAGTTCGGAACCAGCAACTCGAAGTGCCACGTAACTGACTCTCGCGTAACCAACTCTAGAGGTCTCTCCAACAAATCCCGAATCCCTTGAGATCACAATGAGTTAACAAACCCTGATTTTTCCGAGATCATGATAAGGACTCATCCTGACTCTGCCGGAATCGGAGGCGAAACAAGATAAGCCTTCTGTATGTTGTTCCTTCGGAAGCGGAGCGAACTCCATCTCCACATCCTGGATATCCCAGAACTCTTTCGTGTGCCCCACGACTACTCAACTATATAAAGACTCCAACCCCGATGGCATAAAGTACGTGTGATTTTTCTGCTCTCTAGCTCTCTAGCTCTCTACATTCTCAAAGCTCTTCAGCTCGCACCAGATTACTAACTTAAGCATCGGAGCTACCTCGTTGGGTTATCCACCCCGGGTTCTCTGATCTTGTTCTGCAGATTTACTTAGCTCGCCGTCCGACTAGAAGCCAAATCATCCTCCAGCAGGGAATAGTCAGATCGCGTAACATCACCCTCTTATTACTAGATCTGAAATCCAATTTCAGATCTTAATTCGTAAGAGGTGGGGCGGGTCCTTAATGCGCTCAGATGTAATTCAAAGGTGTGTAGAGGACATTAGTAACCTCAAAGAAATTTTAATGACATGGTTTATCCCTCATATAACTCGAAAATTAGGTCATTCGAACCCTTTGTGACCTGAACAAGCAGCGACGGTTCTCTCTCTCTCTCTGTCTTGTGTTATTAATTTTAATTAGTTTAATATTTTTTATTAAACATTAATTATTTTTTATTAATTTTACTTGTGTTATTAATTAATTAATTAATTATCTATTTTTATTAACTAGTGTTGAGGATAACAATATTGCCACATCATCAAAAGTAGCCACATCAGGGCTATTGATCCCTCCTTTTGTTGAACTGTTGATTAAAGCCATGGTAATGAGGCTCTAATACCAAGTTAAAGAAATAAAAGCAGAGACTTGTGTTGAATGAGAATAGTTCAATGTGGAACCAGTCGAACCTTGTATATTTATAGATACAAGAGTTAGAGTTTATGTACAATACTCAAGTTAAGAAGTTAGATTACACTGAGATCTATCAGATAGAGTTTATCTAGGCTGAACTCTATCTGACAGAGTTTATCAAGTTAGTGGAGATCTATCACAAAATAGATAGAGATATGTGATGAATTTATCACAAGTTCATCGCTTATCTGTTGGTACATCATTCTCTGATGATGTGGCAATATTGTTATCCTCAATAACTAGTAATTTTTAATTATTTCATTAATTTTTAAAAAATATTTTAATTTTTATTTGTGTAAATTATTATTTTAATAATTTTATAGTCATTAATTATTTTATTTTAAGTTTAATCGTTTCATTTATTAATTAGTAATTATTAATTATTAATTTATTATTTTTTATTTGTATTGTTTCAATATTATTTTGAAGTTGAAAATTATTTTTTATGAGATAATGCAAATTGAACTCAACATTTCCAAATAGTATGTTCTAGGGGTAAAATAGTAAAATTAGTAAATTTCAGATGGTAAAAGGTTGATCCAACACAAACAAACTTATAGATTTAGAGCCTCTAAAAAGTAGAAAAGCACATATGCTTCTTTTCAGATTTCAGACAAAAAATATCTTTTTAACTTTTTAAATCTGAAATTTCAGATTTATCAAACACCACCTTAGTCATTTTGAAGTACTAACAAATAATCGGGGGTTAATTTAGACATGTAATGTCATTAAGGGTGTTAATAGTTTTCAAAATTTAAGGAAAATGTATGATATCAAAAAGGCATGGCATTGGGAGAGTTTTGACCAATCAAAGCATCCCGTGAATTTTGATGAACCAAAGCACCCTATGAATTTTGATGAACACCACCTGATTGATCACCTCTTTTTTGATACCGGTTGATTGGTCGTAACTTTTTCTGGTATAACTAATGTCTGTCTGGTATCATAATCTAACCTTAAAACATAACGAATGAGCAGAAGCCAAAAGCCAATGGAAAACAGCTTATGCTTATGTACCAAAATAGTTATACATAAGGGTAAGCTAAACTGGACGTACCAAATGGTTTCAACTTTCAAGCGGTCTTTTTTAACTTTGGGCTTATTGGTATCATACATTTACCCATTTTATCAATAAAACAATGTATAATTATATTTTACACATACAACTTGAAAAGTTACCCCAAACTAATATAAAGATCACCCCAAATAGACAAACACTACAAGAAAAATAATCTTTAGCCACGGTTTTTCCAGCAATGGACAAAAAAAAACGGTTGCTAAAAATCACATATAGCAACCGAATATTTTGTCCGTATCTATATGTTCAATTCTCGTATTTAGCTTAGCCAAGGTTTAGGGCCTAGAGCATGTGTCGGATGCTCTCTTTTTCACTCATACCTGTTGTAGCTTTTATCAAGTATTCTGTTTTTCTGTCATATTTATTGTAGCTTTGATTGGTTAAATGCGAAGTTTGGAACAAATGAAATAGGTTATATGGAATGCATGATAACAATATTTCTAGCATATGGTAGGAAAGAAAATTCTTGTTGAACCGGAGTGTTCAACTTGCACAAGTGTTTTTATAAGATATACTTGAATGATAGAACTACTATGTTTAGTAGTCTGAGAAGTGTTTAGTCTATCTTCCTGACCTATTTGTGAATTATCATTTTCTAACTGTTTTTTTGGGATTATGAATGGTGGGGTAAATATTTCCTTATTTCTATCAGACTTTTCGGTAGCAGGCAGTTTTCTCCTGATTGAACACAACTTATGTTATTGATAAAAATATATTTCCTTGTTTCTTTCAATTTATCTGCATCCAAAATTTGAGCCCAGATGTGAGACATTTCATTTGCTTTCCCCATCAAAAGCTAAACCTTGGAGGGAGCTAACAACTCATCATCTCATAAGCCTTTTGTGCTTATGAGATGTATGCTTCAACATGAATCTTTCTAGGTAATTCAAAATTTATGCAGTTTAGGTTGTGGTTATTTGGTGCCTGAGCTGACCTGACCTCAACAAGATTAGCTTGGTAGTCCAGTCGATAGTTAGGTAGCCGACCCATACCCATGACATTAAGCAAATGAAGAGTTAACAAAGACAATGTGGCTGGTTACAGTAATATTGTTACCTGGAAACCAGATTTAGAACTATAAATGTCTGGTATCATTATGCCATATTGTTACCTAGAAACCAGGAAAGTAAATCATGAAAAGAAAAGCAGGAAAATAATTTGTTGGTTACAGTTATATTTCATTTTTAGAGAATGTTTTCAGTTACTTTTGGGTTTGGCCATTAATAATATTTATATCTTAGTGATAAATTTCACTAGAATAGTAGAAATTGTAACTACCACTGTCATAATGATAAAAAAAGAAGTCTGGAATCTGCATTGTAGGGCCTGATATTTTGGTATTTTAAACCTAGGTTTCATACTTTCAGGGACATTTACAATCAAGTGATCAGCATATCATTGTCTTGTAGGTTCATATACACAAAGATCAGGTTTTCTGGGTTTCAAAACAACAACTTAAGAATTAAGATGCTGTTAGCAGAACTGCAGACAGAACAGATATTGCACTTAACAAAACAGAATGGCAAAACGAGATTCATGTAGCCAAACCCCATATAGTTGGGGCAAGGCTTAGATGATAATTTTCTTAGTTATTACTGTAAATAGAAAATGAAAGTTTGATTGCTTTGCTTGTTTATTTTGATGGTGTTAGATGGTTTTGGATTGAAAAATAAATAGAAATCTCCTGACTATTTACTACTAATTCTAATTGGGTCTGCATTGATAAATGGTGTATGCTATTAAACTCTTTTCATATGGTGTGTGCTGAGAGCCTAAATTTTGTTTATTTTTTTCTATATTTTTTCTTCTTTTTACTTTATTTAGATGAATATTTAATAGGAATTTCAAAGATTATCAAAAGAAAAGTAGAAAATAATTTCAGGGTTAGTGTTTAATAGGTTATTGGAAACTCTAGAAGAATTAAAATAAGTTCTTAAATCTTAAACCTTGGGCTGACAATAAAGACAAGGCGGGTTTGAGTCTAAGTAAAAGTCAACAGAACTGAATGAAAGGATACTTTACTTCTACTAAAAGAATTCAAAGTATATTGATATATTAGGAAAGATTCAAATCCTATGACTAACATGCATTAAAGTAATCTCAGTGTTTAAGGCTAAAACATGCATTAAAGTTCTGATCCAACCTGAGCCATATATATTAAATGTATAATATTTTCAACAGGTTTATTATAACCGAGTCCATTGGATCAAATTCGATTACTCAGCAGAGATAGCTGATAATTAGGCCCACATTTTATACCTGCTGTTTATTTTATTTTTTATTTAGAATAATTAGGCCAGTTGGGCCTTGTTTCTCTTTCTATCATTTGTTTTAAGTAAGGGTATTATGGTAATTAGTCATTGTAATAGATTACAATATAAATACATCTTAGTGGGCTACTAGAAACATAATTTCAGCCAAACCCTTTCTTTCCTACTTCTCTTCCTCTCTTCCTTCCTCTTCTATTCGTGACCCTTCTTTCTCTTTCTTTTCTACCTTTTTAAATCAGAAAACAACTATTTGCTGGTTTAATTTATTCAAGTTGGTATCAGAGCCAAGACTAGAGCAGTTTAGGGCTCTCATGTGAGCCTAATCCAATCGGCAGCATGAGAAGTTATTGAATCTGAAGTATTGCATCTTTGCCTGATTCTTGGAGGATCATTAGAAATTCGAATTGTGCCCAAGGGGTTACACGACCTTTGGAGAGTGCCCGGTGACCAGGAAGAGTCAGAGAAGTCAAGTAAGTCAAAGATTAGGGCTTAATCTGAAGTTTTTTTTTTGAGAGTTCTGATTTAAGTCAATTATTGCTGTTAGTTTTCTGACAGAGATCGACCTTAATTCAGCAGTTTTCTGATATATCTGCTAGTTTTTCTAAGTTTTTTTGTGAAATCCCATGGTCAACTATTGCTCCCATTTTTTCTATGACTGTGACTGGTTCTTGAGTAGCTACAGTAATCTGGTTTTTTGGCTCCTGGGTGTTCTTGTCGACTGAGGAGTGTTTCTTGGGAGTTACCAATAATCTGAAATTGATTTCTAGTAGTGATTGTTAACATCCTCTTTAAAATAGAGAAAGTTGGAAGTGAATTGAAGACTCCAGGGAAAATTTTTTAGGGGCTAGAGGTATGACTGAAAGTTCTTTTCAAATTACAACTGTTAGGTTCGATAGAACAAATTACTTGGAGTGGGCACAATCAGCCATGATGGCAATTGGGGGTGGAGGTAAATTAGGCTATGTAATGGGGGATATAAAGTAAACGAAGACACATCACTTGCCAACTGGGTTCAAGAGAACTATTTGGTGATGACATGGCTCTGTAATTCAATGCAACCCCACATTATCCGAAATTATTTATGGGCCAAAACGGCTAAGGAAATCTGGGATAATATGAAAGAGACCTACTCCCAACCTCTTAATGTTGCTAGGGCTTTTGAACTGAAGTGTGAAGTGAAAAATCTCAAGCAGGGGGAGAGTCAGAGAGTCAGAGAGATTGACCCTTTGGAAACCATTGAATGGGAGAGTCAGAGAGATGCGACTACCTATAGCAAGCTGGTTGACAAACAGAGTTTTTGAATTCCTAGCAGGTCTGAATTCAGAATTTGACATAGTAAGACAACTTCTTACAAAGGATAGTGTGACCTTGTCTCAGGCTTATTCACTAGTGCACAAGGAAGAGAGTAGAAGAAAAGTGATGTTACAAGTTCAACCCATGGAATCAGCCCTAGCAGCAACAAAACAGAAATTTGGTAAAGATCAGGAAAAGAAAATAAAGAAGGAAGATAAAAGGGAGATGTTTTGTGATCATTGTAAGAAGCCCAAGCATACTAGGGATACTTGTTGGAAGTTGCATCCCCATCTTGTTCCAACTAGATTCAGAAATAAGAAAGGAAGTGCTAATATGGTAGCCAACACTAACAGTGCATCATCTTCCAATACAAGAACCACATCTCTAGATGCCTTAGCTGCTGTCTGGGCTGCCTTGACACAATTGGGGAATGAAGCTGGTATTTCCGGGTCATCATCACAGTCTTCAACTGTTACTCCTGCCATTCCTACTTCAGCTTTTGTTTCCTCGGGTATAAGAGCTACAGCATATCACACTTCAACCCCAGGCAATACTAGACCCTTATGGGTAATAGATTCAAGTGCTTCTGACCATATGACTAGTTTATCCACCTTATTTACCACCTACTATTTATCTCAGGCAAAGACAAAGTGTCTATTGCTGATGGCTCTCTTGTTCCTATTTCTAGCAAGGGAGACAATAGGCTATCGGATGCCATCTCCTTGTCCTCAGTTTTGCATGCCCCTAAGATTAGTGCTAACTTGCTTTCAGTTAGTAGTATTACTAAGAATCAAAACTATTCAGTGACTTTTTTTCCTAATCGTTGTTTCTTTCAGGATCTGGAAACGAGGAACATGATTGGGATTGGCTGTGAGACGAATGGAGTTTACCTGCTTGAGCATCCACAGGGGAAGGATAGTGAAGTTGGGAGATTGTTTGTTTCTCACTCTTTGGGTCAAATTATGCTTTGGCATAACAATTTAGGTCATTTGTCCTTTGGGTCTTTGAAGAGTCTGTTTCCAAGTTTGTTTAAGTCAGTCCAAGTGTCTAGTTTGAAGTGTGAAAGCTACGAACTTGCAAAACAATGTAGGTCAACTT
Organism: Nelumbo nucifera; assembly: GCF_000365185.1. The sequence continues at coordinate 1,526,542 of NW_010729110.1, read as the reverse complement.
ATTCTTTAAGCAATAAAAGAAGCAATATTCCATTTGAAATTGTGCATACTGATGTTTGGGGGCCATATCATACTCCTACCATGGGGGGTACAGATACTTCTTGTTATTTGTTGATGATTATACCCGTTTCTCGTGGATATACCTCATGCACTCTCGATATGAGGTTCCTTAATTGATCCAAGCTTTCCATCAGATGGTATTGACCCAATTTGAGATCAATATCAAAATTTTCAGATCTGATAATGCCAAGGAGTATTTTCAAAACCCCTAGCATCATATCTTCTAGACCATGGAGTTATTCATCAGAGCACTTATCCCCGTACACCTCAGCAGAATGGGGTTGCTGAGAGAAAAAATAGACATATTTTGAAAGTAGCCAGAAGCATTATTCTCAACTCTAATGTTCCTATACACTTTTGGGGGGATGCAATCCGTACTACTGTTTACCTTATTAACCGAATTCCCTCACGGGTTTTGGACATGAAAACACCATTCAACCTTCTGTGTCCAAACAAGGACTTGTTCACTATTTCCCTTAAAACCTTTGGGTGTACTTGCTTTGTTCAAATCCTAGGACCTCATCGCTCCAAATTTGATCCCAAAGCTGCTAAATGTATTTTCCTTGGGTATGCACAAAATCAAAAGGGGTATTGCTGTTATGATCCTATTTCGGGAAAGTGTTATGTGTTGGATGTCACCTTTTTTTGAGGATATGCCCTACTATCATAGGGCCTCTCCTTGAGGAGAGTCGTGAGGAAGGGATTTCGGCCCCAGAAGTTCCATTACCTATCCTAATTTTTTAGGGGGAGTGTCGTGAAGAGGGTTGTCAAAAATGTAGGGAGTTGAGAGTGTATCACCGAGAATGATGAAGGCAGGTTGGTTCTCGTTCATAGCTATCCAGGCCGATCCCAACACCTCCTACAGTTTCAGATCCAGACATTACACCCATTGTTGAGCCCACTATTGCAGATACTTCACCTAACACTGTTGAGCCTCAGTCCCTTCGTTTAGATGACCTTGATCTCCCAATTGCAATTCATAAAGAAAAGCATCGTTGTACTTTATCCACTGCTTATTGTATCTCCCAGTTTCTTTCTTATGGTCGTCTCTCAGAATCCTATAGATCATTTTCAGCATCTATTGCTACCATTCGTATACGCAGAACAGTGCAAGAGGCTCTTCTGATACCTGAATGGAAGGAAGCAGTGCAAATAGAGATGGATGCACTTATTAAAAACAACACTTGGGAACTAGTTGAACAGTTTGAGAGGAAGAAACATGTTGGATGCAGATGGGTGTTTACAGTAAAATATAATATTGATGGCTCTGTAGAGAGATACAAAGCCAGATTGGTTGCAAAGGGCTTCACGCAAACTTATGGCATAGACTATATGGAAACCTTTGCACCAGTTGCAAAGATGAACACAATTAGAATCATACTATCTATAGCAGCGAACTTCCCATGGCCACTTTTTCAAATGGACGTCAAGAATGCTTCTCTAAACGGAGATTTACAGGAGGAGGTGTACAAGGAGTTACCTCTCGGTTTTTACAATACCGAAGCAGGAAAGAAAGTTTGTCGACTAAAGAAGGCTTTGTATGGGCTAAAACAGTCTCCAAGAGGTTGGTTTGACAGGTTTAGATTGGCATTAGAAAAGTTCAACTACATGTAGGCTCAATCAGATCACACTCTCTTCTTTAAGAACACGACTTTTCTTTGACCTTACTTGTTGTCTATGAGGATGATATTGTGGTGACTGGAAGTGATATTAATGAGATAGATGCTCTTAAGCATAATCTTCACAAAGAATTTGAAGTAAGCATGGCATCTTCATCTCTCAAAGAAAGTATGTCCTTGACTTATTGGAAGAAACTGGAAAGTTAGGAGTAAAGCCTACTGACACACCCATTGAGTTGAACCATAAAATAAGTGTAGAAGGTGGGGAACCTCTTGAGGATAGGGCTATGTATCAAAAGTTGGTTGGGAAAATTCTTTATCTCTGCCTAACACAACTAGGCATTTCATATGTTGTCAGTGTTGTTAGTTAGTACATACATTCTCCTAAGACCACTCACCTTCTTGCGGTGGAAAGGATACTTGCTTACTTGAAGAGATGCCCAGGGAGAGGCATACTTTTCAAGAACAAAGAACACATGAAATAGAAGTGTATACAAATGTTGATTGGGCTGGATATATTGATGATAGAAGATCTACCTCGGGGTATTGTGCATTTATAGGGGGAAACCTTGTTTCTTGGAGAAGCAAGAAACAAAATGTTGTTGCTCGCTCCAGTGCTGAAGCTGAATACAGGTCCATGGTCAATGGTGTTATATAAGTGTTATGGCTAAAATCTTTGTTGGATGAATTTGAAATTGACTATGAGAAACCTTTGATATTGTATTGTGATAATCAAACAGCAATTAACATTGCCCATAACCCAATACAGCATAACAGGACTAAATATATCGGGGTGGACAAACATTTTATCCGAGAGTGTATTGCATCTCAAGAAGCGTGTCTTCCCTATGTTACCTCTGACATGCAGCTAGCTGATCTCTTTACTAAAATAGTCACAAAATTCAAGTTGGAGACAGATTTACGCAAGTTGAGTATGACAAATATCTACTCCCAACTTGAGGGGGAGTGTAGAGATAGCTGATAAGTTGTTAGTGTTTGTGGGGTTCCAAACCCACATTTTATACCTGCTGTTTATTTTATTTTTTATTTAGAATAATTAGGTCGGTCGGGCCTTGTTTGTCTTTCTTTCATTTGTTTTAAGTAAGGGTATTATGGTAATTAGTCATTGTAATAGATTACAATATAAATACATCTTAGTGGGTGGCTAGAAACATAATTTCGGCCGAACCCTTTCTTTCCTACTTCTCTTCCTCTCTCCCTTCCTCTTCTATTTGTGACCCTTCTTTCTCTTTCTTTTCTACCTTTCTAAATCAGAAAACAACTATTTGCTGATTTAATTATTCAAGTCTAAGAACCAATCAATTGGTTTTAGATCTAAAATTACAGACCTTCTGATTCGTTCCGAATCCTTAATATTTCTTGCCTAGTAAATTCTGATTTTCTAGCTACCCAAACCCAATCCGTTCACAACCCTAAAAAAAAACCTCAGCCTCTAACTTAATATGACCTAGTGAGGTCTAAAAAAACCTCAGCCATGTCATAATGGCTAATCTTTTACAAACCCTGCCCAACAATGTCTTTTCAAACCTGTATTCAGACATACTACATGGATCAAGATTGGAAAGTTGCTACATTGCAGAAACATAATGATGGAAGAGAAATTAAGGGTAGTAGTTGGTTGGATAAATAAAAATCTAGGGCTTTGGATGTCCATTGACAAAGAAACAACTAAAATAAATGCTGAACTGCTAGCCATACTACATGGATCAAGATTGGAAAGTTGCTACATTGCAGAAACATAATGATGGAAGAGAAATTGAGGATAGTAGTTGGTTGGATAAATAAAAATCTAGGGCTTGGAAGTTCAGAAATAGTGGTCCCCAAACACATGGTTCTTGATCAATTGGTGGGTCATTCAATAATTGTGAATTCATGCCATTATCTTGTACATTCAATAATTGTGAAATCATACCATCACCTTGTCCATTCACTAATTGTGAATTCATGCCCATTTGGGCTGAATTAAATCCATTTTCCAATGGTTCTTTAGTAGTATCAACAGTTGAAGGATTCTGAACATACATGGCATCATCAGAGTCCAGATTATCATTGCTAAAAAAGGACGGGCCAAACTTCCTGAAGCCTACTCTGACCTCCATTTCCCTGTTAAGTAACTTGTTAATTTCTTGCTAAAAGGAAACAGAAGTATAAATTCCAATGTTATTTTGTATGTATTTGCACTGTATGTGCTCCAAACCACTTTTCCATGTGGAAGACACACCCACTGACTATTATTATTTTTATGTATATGATATGGTTTTATGCATTTAATGTGGGAAGCCTTAGCCCAAAAGATGAATATCAAGATTACCTTTTACTTGTTTAACCTTTTATTTTACCTTTCAGCTGCAACTTAATATCACCTCTCTATGTAGAACTATCTTATCCCCCTTTATTCTTTTATATCACCCATGGCTTACGATGCATTGAAGCCGCCTCTTCCCAGTTCCATCAGCTGGATGCTTCTTGGTTTGGTTCACATGCCATTCACTGGCCTTTTTGGTAAAGCATGAAGAGTGTGGCAAAGAGCTCTTTTCCAAACGGAGCCATCTGATCTACTTTAAAATCTTTGGTTTAATTTTTTGGTGGGGCCAATCAATAAAACATGAGGTTGGAATGGGTATTATTAGTTATTAGGATTGAAAGAAATCAGAGTATTGATGGAAATCATGAACATTTTGTATGTTTTTATGATGACATAGTTATGTTGTATCATCTTCTCCCATGAGATCTCCTCTCTTTTCACTCTAAATCCAACTATGCTTGGCACAGAGGACTTTTATATAAAGAGTTATTTGAAACAAAACCCTTAAATCATTGCCCATAACTATCACATCTTTTGACATATTTATTACCAACGTGAGTAAGATCCATCAGTCCATGATAACATGGAATGGCCTGTGCTTTATCTTGTTGTCCATATTCTAACATGGGCTGTTAATAGATCCTTTTACTTCTAAGCTTAGGAAAGAAATTCTTTGCCCTTTAATTGATTGGGTTTGTGTACGACTCTTTTAAGGGTATCCTAATCCCAGTACCAATTCATAGTAGGACACAGCAACCAACTGTCCACTCAATATCTTTGGAAGATACCCAAGAAAAAAGGGGCACTGGGATCCCCTTTGTGATCTTCTTTCTCCTAGTTTTGATAATATAGTAGTTGTAATCCATATATGACTTTCCCTGAAATTTTCAGCTTCCTTATGAGAAGTTAACCTTTTGAGTCTATGACATTATTATAGAAGATTACAAATTAAATGGGTCAATGGTTCAACTGTCCAAAGTGATAAATTGTTGAACAAATCAATGGTTTTGTATAACACAGTTAGAAGTTGATCCAAATTGAGAATATGACCCTGATTCGGCCGGGCCAACAATGGGTTGAAGACACTAGGGACCATCTCTTGGTGCTATTGTAAAGTCTTGGGCTACCAAGAGTAATGATGTGGGTTCAAGCACTGGGCGCTTTGTGCTTAAACCCTCCTTCCAAAGCCCCTAGATAACCATGACTATCATTAGTTAATATATAGTCCTTTTTCATAATTTCAATTAATTAGAAAAATATAATACTGTCATTAATTAAAATTGTGTTTGGTACATTGTTGTTTCTACCTGAAACATTTTAACCATAAACAGTCAACTATAATCCCACACATCCATTTTTCTAGCTGAGAAGTGACTTTGATTAATGATGTAATAATACATATTTTCACCTATTTTTATTGATATTAAATCGTTTCAGATAGAAACAGCAATGCTACCGAGCGCAAGCTAAATAAATAACAAAAATAAAGAAAATATCTAACTAAAAGAAAGAAAATATCTAATGGACCGGAATCTGACCCATTATGGAACATATAAATCCACCCTTTTAGATTTCATAAGGGCTTAGTGAGGAATTATGGTGAGGTACAGCACTCTTCTTTTGACTTTAGAGAAAATATTTAACTAGACATACCACATAATATTACTCCTAGGTATTCAGTTTTGGATACTACCATTTGACTATTTTTAATCCCTGAGTGCAATGAATATAGTGCTCAGCTAATCCTGTTTCTCCGGTTTGGACAAAACAATAGGTATTCAGTTTATGAATTCCTCATATGGTTACTGTATTGGCAACTGAATCTTTTTCATCTAACCTTAACAGAAAATTGGAAAAAACAAAAACAGTTAAGTCCATTGAAAATCCATTGAATCTTTTTCCTCATATGGTAAAGGGAAAGTCCATTGAAAGTGCTTACCTTTTGTTATCAGTTAAGTAACTTGGAAAGAGCAGAAAATCCGGATTTTTTAGGCAAAACCAGAGCCCCTAGAGGTGGTAATGTATAATGCATATAAAAGTCTTACATTATTTAATTTATATATCTAATTATTTGACATCAATCCTTATGCATTAATTTTTCTTAAACATGACAGGTCGAAGTTTATGATCCAAAACAAAGGTTTTGAGTGTGATGTACGTGCATATAATCAACTGTGCAGATGCAATGAGAACAATTTTGTTAATTTTCTTTTCTTTTTTGGTGATGAAAAAAATTTATTAAAAGTGTGTATTGAATAAAGTCTACTATGAATATTTTGAATAAATTTGTACAAGTTTTATCATACAGGAACAGGTGAAATTAATTTTTTTTGTAATGGTATTCATCAAAATATCAAATGAGAAATAAACTTTTAATACAACAGCAGTTTTAGAAGTGGTAATATTTTTTGACAACCATTCTACAGCATTGGTTTTTGACCCTAACCGTTGCTATAAGAATTTTATAGCAACCATTAATGTAAAAAACCGTGGCAATACTAAAGAATGGTTAATATTTTTAGTGACGGTTTTATTTAAAACCATTGCTATTTCTACTTATTCATCAATAGCCCATTTTGATGAGTTAGGGCCAATGGGTTCCAGGTGCACATAGCCAATGGGTTAGGACTAGTGATCTATGATTGGGCCTGCCTCACAATGGACTTTTAGGTGGGGGAATCACAAGTGCATATCCAAGGGCGACTGTCTAAGGATCCAAGGCCCATCAGCCATACCACACTAAGAAAACAAGTAGCAGATCCAATCCACATCATTCTAATGCAAATAAACTCTCCCTGGGCCAACCCCATCTTAACAAAAGGAAGCAATCCCAGCAGATCTAAGGATTTCCACTTGCAATTACAACAACTACTCCAATAATTTTTTGTGGTCTTCAAAGAACCTAAAGAACTTCCACCGAAATGTATCCATGATCATCACATTCCTCTGTTGTCTGAAAATGCACCCACGAATGTAAGGCCCTATCATTACCCTCAATTCTAGAAATTATAAATTGAGAAACAAGTGCAAGATATGCTTGATAGAAATATTATACAATCCAACCATAGCCCATTCTCCTCTCCAGTACTACTTATTAAAAAGAAGGGTGGGACATGGTAGTTTTGTATAGACTATAGGGCCCTAAATAACATTACTATGAAAGAATCGACTCCCCATACTAATAATTGATGAACTACTAGATGAATTTAATCCGCAACAATATTTTCCAAATTGGATTTGAGATCAGGACATCATCAAATTTGGAGTTTTTGGTCATGCAATTTGTGTTGATCAATGCTCCAGCTACTTTCCAAACACTTGTGAATGATGTGTTTTGGTTCCACTTATGCAAATTTATACTAGTATTTTTATGGCATACTAGTATACAGCTAAAGGAAGAGGAAATCCATCATATGGATGGCCGAGCCATGCTAGATGGCTTGGCAAAATTTCAAAAAATTTTCTTTCATCCTTCTAGGAATCTTATTCCCATTTAAAAAAAAAAACGGCATTTTTCAAGGATCGTTCTTGCACCGAAATTGGACTAAATTTGAAACCAAAAGAAATGGAGAAGTATACCTGATACAGATTCCACAAATGTAGCTCCCAAAGTAGTAGTTCACGCCCAAAGAGAGTTCCAAAACCAGCTTCCACTGAAGATGGCATAGCTTGATTGAAGCCGATTCAACAACAGTTTTCAGCAAAACTGTGATCTAACACCTTGGATCGAACAAGGGAGGTGAGCACGAATTGGTTCTGATATTTTCTTGCAAAAATCAGAAAATCAGAAAATCAGAAGTCACAACTGATCAATATCAGTCCAAGAACTGGAGGTCGAATTAGGGTTTCTGGGGCAGCAAGAGTAGAGAGAGATCTGAGAGTAGAGTTCTTTGGAGCAGATCCGATCTCCTCTTTTCTTAGCCTTAAGGATCACCACTCCTAATCGAATTAGGAGGTTCCTAATCCAAATCTTTATTTGAATTTGGACTCTCTAAGTGGATAAGACTTACCTTCTTATCCTAATGGTTGATCTAGACCATATCCACCCAAATCACATGACTGCTTAAGCTGTCATGTAACACCCTAATTAATCTAATTAATCATGGGCTTTAGGCCCAATAAGTAAGTGCCTCATGTCCCTAGGTAGTTGCTGGCCCATTTGGTTCACTTTGTATGGCGTGGGACCCCAACAATGACCCTACATAAGCCCATATGGGTTCGGCCCAACCTCTGTGAAAAGGCCTGGCCGAATTTACTGTCAAGCACAGTGAACCCTTGAGTCCATTAGTATGAGCTCTTAATGGGCCTAACATTTACATTAAATGATCCTTGAGTCCATCCAAGCCCAAGGATAATGGACTTAAGTAGGATATAGCCCATCAGTTAAATAGCCCTAAATGGTCTCTTACACTTAACCTCTCATCCAATAATGACCAAACACTACCCGATAGGGAATGACCTCTCCCCTGGCTGCAAGGTGCAGTGTTGCATTCTCTACTTGGATGGGTCCTGAGAATTAAAACCTTTTGCAAACATTTTTCTTAAAACATAATATATATATATTGCAAAACAAATTTCAAACACGGTTGAAATCGACTGTCGACAGTTTTTGGTTTCCATCAGAAATAGTGCAATCCCGATCATTCACTTTGTCTGACAAAGGGGTTGATCTTGTCACTATGATCACCCACTCGAATGGATTCTCGGACTACCCCAATACACCCAGGTTTTGACCCCCAAAGGATCTAACTGATTAGCATATCAAAGACATCCTGATCCGAAATGCAGTACCATAATCGAGTCTAGGGCTCAGGTGTAACTTTCCAGTTTTGTCCACCAGTCTCCAAAGTTCAGGGCATAACTGGAAATTGGTTCAGGTTCAGTGTTTCAATCAAACACACACTACATGTGCTTCGGGTCTAACCCTAGCAACTGAGACAACCTACCCCAACCTTCTTGGCATCACATCAGTATCAGCCTTGGCATGATAAATTTCCCCAATTCCATCTAATGACTGAGAACATTCTAAACTAACACGAGTCTTATAAGTATCCAATTTAAGGGTAATTACATAAAAACAAACCAATTATAACATGAAACAATTATGTACTTTTATTCATTTACAATAAATGCATCAGCACATCAATCTGATTGATAAGGGCATACGCTGTCTAACAATAGCACTACATGGGACGAATACCTAGTGCATTTACAAATTACCTTGGAATTATTAAGGGCCCATAAACTCAAGTATGCTACCTTGGGCATGTTGTGGAAAACGACATTGTAGTCGTAGGCCCAGAAAAATTGCAAGTATGATAGATTGGCCCCAACCACAAAATGTCAAAGAATTATGGGCCTTCTTAGGCCTAACAGGGTACTATTATCGATTCATCAAAGGATATGGATTGATTGTCGTGCCTATGACAAGTCTACTTAAGAAGAATGTCTTTTTCTAGGCTATGGAGACCCAACAGGCCTTTGAGGCTCTGAAACAATTATTTCTTCTCCATTGACACTCGCACTCCCAGACTTCATAAAAGAAATTATTATTGAATGTGGTGCGTCAAGCCAAGGAGTGGGTGCAGTTCTCATGCAAGAAGGAAGACCACTAGCTTTCCTTAGTAAGGAACTGACATCACACACATGGACCAGATTAATATACGAACGAGAAATGATAGTTGTGGTTCTTGCAATTCAGCAATGGCAACCCTATCTTGTAGGCCGGAGGTTCATCATACAAACTAACCATCAAAGCTTGAAATTTCTATTGGAATAATCAATTTTATCGCCAGAAAAACAATGGTGGGTAACCAAATTACTTGGCTATAATTACGTGATCAAATACAAGGTTGGATACACTAATAAAGCAGCAGACACACTGCCACACTAACCACAACTGTTTCCATCATTACTCACTTCCCTAACATGCTCTCTCATAGATCAACTATGAGATGAAGCACAAGATCACCAGATTTGAGCAGCCTACGTTAACAAGTCCAAGAGGACCCTACTATCCACCCAAGAAACATAGTAGAGAATGACTTGTTGCTCTATAAACATTGGCTGGTGATACCACGTGATTTAACCCACATTCATCAACTTCTAGAATTGTTCGACTCATCACCAGTAGGAGGCCACTCAGGAGTTCTATGCACTTGCCACCCAAATCCACTAGAAAGGAATGCAAAATTTTGTCCAACAATTCATAGCTGAATGTGCCATTTGTCAAAGATATAAGTCGGATACCAAAAGCCCAACAAGCCTGTTGCAACCACTTCCCATTCCTATACAAGTGTGGGTTGATATATCCATGGACTTTGTAATGGGATTACCCCTTTCCTATGTCAAGTCTGTTATTCTCCTAGTTGTGGGTAGATTCACCAAATACTGCCACTTTTTGCTTCTCTCCCACCCCTTCATAGCTTCAATGGTTGCTGAGATTTTTACTAAGGAGGTGGCATGGCTGCATGGCCTTCCTAACTCTATTGTTTCGAACTGCAACCCAATTTTCATGAATTGCTTCTAGGCAAAACTCTTCCGCTTACAAGCAGTTAAACTCTTCAAATCCACCGGCTACCACCCTTAAATAGAAGGACAGACAAAGGTGGTTAAATGGAGTTCGAAAACCTATTTAAGATGTTATGCTGGAGATAGACCACGTCAATGGCTCAAATGACTATAGTGGGTTGAATGGTGGTACAATACTACTTATCATAGTGCAGTTGGAATGACTCCATTTAGAGCTCTTTATGGACGGGACACACCTACTCTACTTCCATATGAGAAAGGATCAATGATAATGGCAACATTGGAAGAGCAACTCCTCCAAAGAGATGAACACAGTGTTACAAGAGATCAATCCCCACCTACGTCGAGCCCAACAATGGATGAGAGACTACTAAATTAATAAGCAGCACAGGCTAGTACAGTACCAAATTGGAGATCAAGTCTTCCTTAAACAATAGCCATTCATGCAAATTTAAGTTGTAGGTTACGGGTGGAACAAGCTAAGTCCCAAACATTTTGGCCCCTTACAGATTATTGACCTCACCGGGCTAGTGGCATACAAATTTAACTTCCCATCTATATCAAAATTAAATCATGTATTTCATGTATCTCTATTAAAAAAAATGGCCAAAGACAGGAGTAACAGCAGCGCCAACCCTTCCATCATTCTCTAAGGACAAACAAGTGGAAACCGAACTACCCACTAAGGGTGGATTCGGGCCGAGATGAGCTGAATAGCTAGCTATTTCAGCTCGGCTCACCAAGAAAGTATGAGGCTTGAGCTTGAGCTTGAGCTCAGTTTGAGTTAGAGGCTTGAGCTTTGTTCGAGCTAGAGACTTGAGCTCGTGTTTTGCTCAAGTCAAAAGTTCATAAGCTCGAGCTCAACTGTGAGCCAAATGTTTTATAAAAATAAAAATTATCTTTTATTTGACACTTAAAAAATTAAGAATAATAACAATTATTATTATTATTATTATTATTATTATTATTATTATTATTATTATTATTATTATATATAAAAATAAAAATATTTTATATATAACATTTTATTTTATGCATATATTATTTTCTCTATGTATAAGATTTTTATATTTATTATTTTTATATGTATATGTATGTATGTATACATATATGTAGAAATACGAGCTGAGTTTTATTAGGCTCGAGCTCGACTTGATGCTTGGTTTAAACCAAGCCGAGCTCAAATAATTCATGAAAAGTTTGACTCGTGGTCACCCCTACTACTCGCATAATAGATTTTAGGTGGGTGCGCAAAGGTCATCACATCGAACATGAAGCATTGGTGGTGTAGTCAGGTCTTTCACTCGAAAATGCTTGGGAACCTTACTTGGAATTACATAACAGACTTCCACACATTGACCTTAAGGACAAGTCTCTTTCAAGGGAGGAGGAATTGTTAAGACACAAATACCCAAAACAATAAGTCAGGTTTACAAGAAAGGCCACGTCATCCTATAAACAATACACTGAAGCGCAACCACCACAACGGAATACAAAATAGAATTGTATGATTGTATGATTTGCATCACAGTTATAAATAATAAAAGAAAGATCAGGGGTAGCATGCATTCATTCTCTCTCTCTCTTGTTTCAAGAGGTAGGCTCCCTTGAAGAGCCCTGTGTTAGGCAACAACCTAACAAATGCTTACCGGTGAAAGAGATCAAAAGGGTTTGCAGCTTTAGATCAATTTATCATCCAAAGAAAAAATTCCAGTATTCAATTGAGACTGGCTTTTCTGAGGAGTGGATTAATCTGGTGGAGCACATGATATCAAATTGCTGGTTCTCGGTTATTGTTAATAGTGTGACTCATGATTTTTTTTTTTTTTTTAATCTTCTAGAGGGCTTTGAAAAAGCGACCCTTTACCTCCATACCTGTTTATTTTATAGTAGAGGAAGTTTTAAGTAGGGGCCTCAAAATGTTGATGACTAATAATTCAGTTCACTATTATCACTTATCCAAAGGATGTTGTACTATTTCTCACTCTCTTTAGGCTGATGACACTGTTATTTTTGCTACAGGGGAGAACAACTCTTTAACTCGGTTTATGGAGTTTTTAAAAAATTATGAGGAGGCTTAAGTCAGCTTTGTAATAGAAATAAGGGAGGATGACCAATCAGCCTAAATCAGAATTTTATAGCCCTATAGTATAAGGGGAATGCATCCTGACCATGAATTGATGCCAAATTTATAGATAGGATGTGTTTTATAGGGGGAGAAGGCTAATAGTAGGGGGGGGGGACTGAAATTCAGAATTCTGCATCGGGTGTTTCCGTATTTCTTCTTCTTAAAAATAAAAGTAGTTTTTATGTATCTAAACATGCCTCTCCTTCCTGTATTGCTATTATTGAATGGTGGGTAGGGTTTTCCTGGAAAAGTTTCCCCCTCACATGCTTGGGAGTCCCTATTTGCAAAGGAAGAGATGTAGTAGTGATATGTTTGATGGGCTACCGAAAAAAATTCGGGCAAGGTTGTAGGTTGGAAAAGGAAGTTTCTCTCCTTTAGGGGTAAAATTATCTCAGATTTTCTTTGGGCTGATTGTGATGGCAATTCAAAACACCATTGGGTGGCGTAGAATACAATTTGTAAACCTTTTCATGAAGGGGTGCTGAATATTCGGAGAGTTATTGATGTTGATGCGGCTCTTGATATAAAATCTTTGTGGAATGTTGTCTATGGGAACTCTTTATGGGCTCGTTTCTTTCATAAGAAATGCCTCCATTACTCTCACCTGGCTCTCTTAAACGGGACTAACTTTCAGTCTAAAACTTGGAAAAGAAATTTGAATTTTGCTGATATTGTGTTGGAAAACTCTAAGTAGTTGTTAGGTGAAGGAGATATTTCTTTTTGGCTTGATACTTGGGTGAGTGATAGTCCCCTTTCTCTTTTTACCAGAGATAATGTTGAAGTATGGAGATTGGAATGATCCTCTCCTCTCCTCTGGAATCTTATTTCAGAATGAAAGGTGAATGAAATTATTTCCTTCCATATTTCTAGCTCCAATAATGAATATAAGGTGATTTGGAAGAATTCAACTAGTGGCGTCTTTACAGCTAAAAAGGCTTGGGATATTGTTCGATCTATAGGACAGGAGGATAGATGTTGGAATCACATTTGGGATGCTCATCTCCCTCTTAAAAAATTAGTTTTGGTGCTTAGAGAATAATTAGAGATGGACTGCCAATTGATGCTAATATTCAAATCTCTGGGGACTCCTATAGTGTTTAGCTGTGTGTGTTGTAGATTTCCTGACTATGAGTCAATTCAGCATCCTTTTATTAAAGGAATTCTTTCAAGGAAAGTGTGGAATGCTTTTTAGCTCTCCCTTGGGTATTTCAATTTTTTACAATCAGACGATATCCCAGTGAGTGTTCTGATGGATTCAAATCGGTCTTGCTCATAATAACCAGTGGGGCTGGTTTGTTTCTCTAATCTTTTTTATTAATTGTTTGGGAGATTTGGAGGGAACGGTGTCATTATTGGTTTTCTTCTCACTTAATCAACGCCCATGAGATTTTTTTCAGTAAACAATTTCATAATAATTGTATTTGGCTACAACGTGTTCGGATGGACAATTTGGGGTTCCAATTACTTTGGATTCGTGATACCTAGAATGAGGTCCAGTTTTATGGTGTAACTAGGGCTGTTCTCAAAATATTGTAAACCGGTAAAATCAATCAAATCAAACCGATTTGACCCGATATGGTCAGTTTCTAAAATGATACGGTCGGTCTCAGTTTAGAACATGACAAAAACCAATTACGCGGTCCGGCTGCGGTTATCATTTTTGTAATCCAACGTAAAACCAACCCGAACCTATGAGTTATGACCTTCGTACTGTTACGTGCTTTTGTCTTTTTTTTTTTTTTTTTTCTGTTGTTTTTCACTAGTTTGTCTTTTCAGCCATATCTCTCCATTAGAACATGACAAAAACCAATTACGCGGTCCGGCTGCGGTTATCATTTTTGTAATCCAACGTAAAACCAACCCGAACCTATGAGTTATGACCTTCGTACTGTTACGTGCTTTTGTCTTTTTTTTTTTTTTTTTTACTGTTGTTGCACTAGTTTGTCTTTTCAGCCATATCTCTCCATTTTAATTTGATAAAAAGTAAAAACGTTAATCGACAAACTTTTTGAAATGAAGAAACAACATAATTAATGAAATCTGACACTACAACAGCCGGTGGATTGCAATTGTAGGAGTATAGGTAAACGGGCAGATTGACATTTTATGTTATAAAAGCATTATTTCGGTTCGGTTTAATTAAAACCAATTAAACCGATGTAAAACAAAATGAAAAATTAGGTCGGTTTTCACTGTTTGTTGGTCGGTTTCGGTTGGTCTTAAATTCAATCCGATTATTTTAGTTTGGTTGACAAAACGAAATGCAATTGAACCAAATCGACCTGTGAACAGCCTTAGGTGTAACCATTAATATAGTCGTTGAATGTCAGGCGCTTATTGATTGTGTACGTGTTAGGGGCATGGTTTTTAAAATTGGACCGGACCAGAAAAATTGGGAACTGGTCATCTAATCGGTTTTATTCTTTTCTAAAACTGTTTTTTTCCTCAAAACCATTGAATTTGGTCAACAAACCACTGAACCGGCTTGTTAACTATTCAAACGGTTTTGACCATTTTTCAAATTTTTAAATTTTTTTATTAGAACGGATCGATCATTTGGGTCAATCAATAATCAGACCCCTGACCGATTCGATCACCGAATCGGTTTTAAAAACCATAGCTGCGGGTAATCTTGGGTGTACGGAGTTGCTATATTTTTAATGTGGTTCACTCCTATGAATGTCCTTTACACGTTAGAAGTCATATTCGAGAAGACATTTCTTGTCTTCCCTGCCTGCGTATCCGATGAGTTTTGTTATCTTTTTCAGGTACTCGGACAGTTGTTTATCTACGAGTCAATTTGCCTCATGTATAGCTTTTCTCGAGGGTAAGATTTCTCTGTCCCCCTCCTAGGCGTATGTTTTAATTTTATTAATAAAATTTAGGATGAGCAGGAGGTAGTAAATTTTGGGGTTAAAATTCAATTGAGACATTTGTATTCATATGCGCTTCTAACATTTTGCATAAACTATGATTCCTTATTTCTTAATGGATGTCAGTCTTTAGTATACACCATAACACTCACAATGTACGTACCATGATTTTACTCTAAAACCAGGAATGCATTTGCAGCCAAAGTATTCCAAAATCATGGAATTCCTTTATGTATGTAATTCAGTAATTAAGGTGGAACGGTGTCTTTAGCTCCTTGAGTCCATCCCTTGCATCGGCTCACCATGTCTTGGTCTTGGGTCCTAAAGATGTGTTTAATGCATGGAACCAGTATTCGACTCCCTTCATTTGTCTTGACCGAAGGGCAGCCCATTAATGAATCAGTTGTTTAGTGCCATTGTGTTGATTAGCAT
This sequence comes from Nelumbo nucifera, assembly GCF_000365185.1. The sequence continues at coordinate 1,510,574 of NW_010729110.1, read as the reverse complement.
TAGATGTGATCTGATAGCCGACATAGAAAAACTTTGGCTGTTGGGGCTTGAAAATGCCACGTAGGATAAAATAATAATTGCCCCTTATTTTCTTTTAACCAAAAAGATAGAGATAGGCAAACAAGTTGAGTCTGAATTATCTGCTCTTGATGGCTGTGTCAGGGGCTGTAGCCCCTCCAACCCTATGAAGGTTGGAGTGAAATGTCAATCTATCCCATGTCTGTTATCAAAATTCATTGTAGGCTATTTGGTTTGTTGACTCTGGATCAAGGCCAGGTATATGTACATGGGCCGAAATTGGATCAAACCATGCGAAACTAGGCCTGGATTCATAAATAAGGCTATAAACTTAGTCCAAGGTCTGGCCCATATATGATAAGATCGTATCAAATTGCCCGAATCTGTGCAGCAAAAAAAAAAAAGAAAACCCAAATATGTTAAGATGGGTCATCCGTATCTAGAGCTGATTTTCACACTTTTAAAACTTTAACAAAAGATTTAAATATACCTGAATTTTTATAAATTAACTTAAATGTATCTATGTTTTGTTAAGGGTAAAAGACTTAAACTTCCCCTAATATTTCTCCTAAATACTTATATATCTCCCCTGTAATTTCTCAAAGGACTTAAACCTCCCATGTAAAATGGTGTTATTAGACATATAAAACTCCTCTCTTAACTATCTTCAACATTCCGCTTGATTTAACGTCATATGTGTCTTATATTCCTTTCAAAAATTCACTATTTTCCTTTAAAAATTAAAAAACTAATTAAATAAAAAACTGAAAAACAAAATTTCCCAATACCTTGAGGCAATGCTGCATTGAGTAACATCTCAATTGGGCTTGAAGCGGTTAGTTGTGAAAAGATCACCATCCTTCACGAACAATGAAGCTGAATTCAAACCCGGAAAGAGGGAGAAAACATAAGAGAGAGAGAGAGAGAGACGAAGCTGAACTCGATGTACTCTAAGGATTCATCAAAGGACATGAATTGATTGTCGTGCCTATGACAAGTCTATGGAGGCCCAACAGCCCAACAGGCCTTTGGGCTACACCCTTCACGAACAACGAACCCAATTGATACGTTGCTCAATATGAAATCCCTCTCCAAACCAAATGTCTCAAGAAATACAGGCTTTGATATGATGACCTCTATGACTCGATGTACAATCTAGATATCAAGGAAGCTATGGCTTGCCTTACTTTTAAGATCATTGACGCGAGGAACCAGCGTCTCATGCACGAATACCTTCTCGAAGATTTGTAGGCAATGCAGACACCATTTAGGAGCTACCTTCAAGATGTTGGCTATTGTAAAGAAGGAAAGGGCAGAACGGGAAGCATTGGGGGCATTTCCTCTCTATCAGCACACCATCCCTTGATTCTACTGTTATTTATGTCTGGGTTGTTACTTGCTGAGTACATAAGAAATAAGGACACTATTATTCTATTGGAATTTTTAAAGACGACCATGAAAGCTAAGAATTTTGGTTTGTTTTATCTACATGTAGTAAAGGATCGTCTTTTGCTTTTGTGGATTAAAGATAAAGCTTGAACTCAACCCTCCAAATTTGAATTGATAACACCAACACCATTAGAGAGAGTACTTTTGAAAAACATTGATCCTTATTAGTTTGAAAATTTGGGACAATCTATATTGGAAAGATCAAGGGATTGTTATTTTCTTATTTCTAATTGAGCAATTTCGATGGTTTATTTTGAAAATTTGAAACATATTAAAGGGCATAAGTGTCTTTCTATGGATTCTGTCAAATATAACCGCATTTTAGGTGGAGAGGGGGTGTTTAAGTCCAATTAAAAAGCACAGGGGAAGTATAAGTATTTATGAGAAAACTTAGGGGAGGTTTAAGTCTTTTACCCTTTTTTTAAAGGGATTCTAGTAGATAAAGACAAATTTTTGCCTTAATATTAATAAAAAATAATATTTTCATATAATAACCAAAATGGGATAATTTTTATGGAAAAATATCAAACAAGGGCCGTGGGCACTCTTGCTCCTCTTCCTCCTCTACCTTTGTATTCATGCGAATAGAACTTTTAAATAACAATAAGAGAAAACAAGAATCCCAAGGATAAATCATCAAGTCCTCCTCACATACACAGCCAGAAAAAACGACAGCGCGTATTTCCAACAGGATTCCAACAACCTTCGCCCTTATTTTTTAGAATATATTTCATCTTCTCTACTTCGAACTTGGAAGTAAAGCAAAGTTGGTATTACAAAAATGTTTGATTTGAAGCTAACCATGAGTGAACTGAAGAATCAAAATGCATCATACTAACAAGTAATAACCGAAAATGCTCTTCACGTCCCAGAAAGCAACATACGAACAGTCCCTTCTGGTTAAATAATTTTGATTTTAACGAAGACAAACTACTAAAAATAAATAAAATAAGCTGCTGCAAAAGACAAAACCAAAACAAATGTTCAAAGCATCTCAAATCATCTTAAACGTGTCGAGATGTACCGATAACAATGCGCAGCACCGACCATAAAACAGATTCCACGGAGTCTAAAAACCAACCAACTCGATCGAAAAACTCGTCTTCCTCTATGTAACTCTCAAGTATTCAAAGAAAAAAAAAAACTCTATGAACTCCAAAGTTCAAATAAGCAAATATTTCCTCAAAAGATAGACAAGGGAAGCATCACCTTTTTTTTCATTCATTCCTTTGCTCTACGCCGCTTCAAGATTTTTTTCAGGAGAAAAAAAAGGAGAAAAGAAGAATCCCAGTGATAAATCACCAGGTTTTTCTCACATGCACAGTCGGTAAAAAAGACAGTTCGTATTTCTGGTAAGATTCTAACAAACGATAATGAGCTGCAGAAAAGAATCATTTTTTCGGCATCGTATTTCCGACAGCTCATTGGATTGTAAAATGACCAGCAGCTCATTGCAATACATTCTTTGCGTTACGTGAGTAGTAAGGCAGGTAAAGGGGTTCTTCTCTATTCTCTTTTACAGCTTGATAACAAGTTTCTCACAAGTTTGTTTGTCTAAGATCTTCCGGTATTTGTGAAGTTCCATTCGCATGAATATAGAGGAGGAAAACGAGCAACGGTACTCAATACCCTTATATAAAAAATGTTATTTTTATTGATATTAGGGGCAAAAAATTGCCTTTATTGACTAGAAACCTTTTTTTAAAAAGACTTAAAAGATATTTTATCACTCTTTTACCTTTTATTTTCTTTCTCAAAATTTCAAAATTTACCCTGAAATTTTCAAACTCATGATTAATAAAACTTTAAACAAAAGAGTCAAACCAAAAAATAGTAATCAGATAAATAGAGAGAATACTAAAAGCAAATTGTAGATTGAAAATAGTAAATAATACTCAAACCAGAAATGACAATTAGATCTAGAAAGGCGAGAAAACTTACTTGAGTTTGGAAAATAGCATGGCCGGTAATAGAACAGAGAAACGAAAGATCCACAAACAAACAAGGTTGAAATGGAGAAGGTAGAGAAGTTGCAAAGGAGATTCTGGTCACGTACCATTTTTTGTGATGTATAAATTTTTTGGCTAAGTACCTCGTTATTTGACCCGGTGGTGACGTGCCTTGGTGGCGAGCTGCCTGGTGGCGAGCTGCCTGGTGGCGAACTGCCCTGTGGTGAACTGCCTGGTGGTGAACTCCCTGGTGGCGAACTGCCTGGTGGTGAATTCCCTGGTGGCGAACTGCCTGGTGGACTCGTCACTTGACTTGCTCCTAGGTGGCCTACAACTTAGAGGATGGTGGAGCTCCCTGGTGTAGCGCAACCCGACTACCCTCCGTGTGAGGTGATTTCCTCTCCTTTGTAGGCAGCGGGAGCTGAGGGGCCTGCGAGAACTGAATCAGAGGACCCGGGGGTATTTTCCCGGCGGGGACTCTCTGATGCCTAAGTTAGCATTCTGATTACAGAGAGCTTGGAGAGAAATGAGAGAGCTAGAGAGCAGGGGTTACCATCCTTTTTTCTCCTCTCTCTCCCCTTTGGGGGGTGAGGTCTTTATATACCGAAGTCCTCGCGGGTTAGGTGGGTGAAAAGCCTCCAAACGGTAAGACTCGTCACATCCCATCAAAACCGGGGTACGGTGGTGAACTCCTCGAGGTCGTCAGTCTGGCGCTTGTGTCAGGCGGCCAAGTCGGCGCCTGAGCCAAGTTGTCAGGTCGGCGCCTGTGTCAGTCGGCGGATCGATGTCTGGGCCAGGTTGTCAAGTCGGCGCCTGTGTCAGTCGGCGGATCGGTGTCTGGGCCAGGTTGTCAGGTTGGCGCCTGGGCCAAGTTGTCAGGTCAACGCCTGGGCCAGGTTGTCAGGTCGGCGCCTGTGTTAGTCGGCGGATCGGTGTCTGGGCCAGGTTGTCAGGTCAGTGCCTGTGTTAGTCGGCGGGTCGGTGTCCGGGCCAGGTTGCCAGGTCGGCACCTTTGTTAGTCGGCGGGTCGGTGTCTGGGCCAGGTTGTCAGGTCGGCGCCTGTGTCCGGGCCAGGTTGCCAGGTCGGCGCCTGTGTTAGTCGGTGGGTCGGTGTCT
>NW_010729110.1:1435054-1503480 GCF_000365185.1 Nelumbo nucifera | reverse complement strand
CGCCAGGTCGCGCACAGGCCGCCCATAGGCCGCGTGCAGGTCGCGCCAGGCCAGCCAGGTCGGTGCCCGGGTGGGACACCAACTTGGTAACTTGTTTGCCTGGGTGTTTGCCTAATTGTCACGAGGTGCCACGTGTCACAATTTCACTGGAGGGCCAAATCAGCCCTCATCAGTGATATTGTAAGAGATTAAAAGGGTTCCCTTGAGAGAAAGAGACTTCTTAGATTACAGAAATGAAATTTTATAGGTAAAATTATTTCATCGGTAGATTTGATTGTGGATTACCTTGAAAGAAGTTGTACTGCCAACATGACACTCTCTTTCTAGCTCGAACGACCTAATCTTCTATTTCATTATTGTTCTACAGTTTCTTTTGGTTTAGGAGAACTGGTCATGTGCCCTTATTTTATTTATTAATTTCTTTGCTAATATTATTTATTATTGAATATTAGACATAAGTAATAGTGACTACTTTGACTAATAATTAATAGACATGATTTCTTGTTGAATATTAGATTCTGTTTTGGGATCTAGGTCTCCGAAAAATAAAAACTTTTCTTACAAAGCATCCAATCACATCCCTACATATATTTTTAATTCATGGGATGTTTCCACTATGCAGCTCAATTCCAATGCTTTGAGAGTGTGCTGAGAGTTTTTGCATGCAGGGAATTTTATTACCTTCTTATTAACCATGAAAAGAACACTCCCTTAATTAAGCAATAGTGTAGCTCTGTAATATAAATGCTCCCACATCAGCCATACACATGCACAGTATAAAAAGTACAAATAGGGTCTAAGATTTGTAGAATTATTTGGACTAAAATACCTTTTTTTTAAATAGGGTCCCTATCTATTATGAGGACAGAAAATGTAATTTGAATATTATTATTCATTGCATTCAATTCTCTTTCATTAAATTCCTTTTAAGGTATTAACTCTTATTCACCCTCATGTAACCATACATTTAAGTCATTTTTGTTTTTTTTAATTACTAAATTTCACTAATTAAATCCATACATAAATAATTCTAATAACATAAAAACTTATACTTCTGAAATTGACTTGGAAAAACAGTATTTTTATGTGCTGGTAAGAAATTAAACAATTTTGGGTCAAATAGGCCAACCCATATTGCATTGCTGCCACAATTAAGTAATAAAAAAATTAAAACTTGATAAAATGCAAAAAATATAAAAATTAAAGAAAATTTTGGGAACATCTTTAATACCATATATTCTCATATTAGACAAGAATAAGTATGATAAATAATAAATACTTTAATTAATGATGAAAATGGAATATAAAATTTAAAACCAATTGGAAATAAAATTATTTTCCTATTCTCTCTCATATATATATATATATATATAAGATTTTTATCTTTTAGATGTGATGACTTGCTACATTTTTAGAGAAAATTTAATGTTCCTAATAATAGAATTGTTTGCTTTTTCAATTAATATACATGTTGAATAGTATATAAAAATATGGAACTATCCAAAGTTGGTCCTTTATATTATAAATTATTATCACCTATGTGCCCTAGTGTTGTTCAAAATCACCTAGATGCCTTGAAAATTATGTTTCCACCTTGTGAAAATTTTCCTCAAAATCACTGCAATTGTACTAGCCTTTGCAAATAGGAACCCCTAAATGGTGTCTTGTGTACTACTTTACAATATTTACTAAATGGTGTCGTTTAGATCTCCCAGAAATATCTATCTATAATCTATACTATATAAAGCAGAAACTTGCCTTGGTTTTGGGAGTGGTCATAAAAGTTAAATTTGATTGTATGAAGCTAATTTATTTATATCTTTACCCTCATTTGTAGATGTGCATAGCAGGTGCCCTAACACTAGGCTAAGTATGTTGAAAGCATATGTTACCAGATGAGCTTTAATATTGAAAGTTGAGCTCCCCGCCCCATAGCTTAGTACTTCTTTACTTTTGATCAAGATTTTTTTTGAAAAATTTGGCAATTGGCCATCGTTTTATTCAAGCATACATGCATGGCAGGTGAATTATTTGGTAAGATGACTACCCCACTGCCCAACTTGAAAAGATTTTCCCTTGTCGACTGGGCAAAGCGGATGAGCATGGATAAATAAGCATTTTTACAGTTTATGTGATGTTTTATTTGGGAAGTGTGCAAATACAAATATGTAGAAATATGTAAAGTGTATTATGGTCCATGTAAATGTAAAGTTAAAGTTGGTTAAGTTGTAACGGGTATAAACATGAATCCTAAGATTGAAATATTGATCAACTTTGAATGCAAAATTTGTGTATATTTTTTTATGCAAATTTTGCTCTTATTTTGAATACAAATATACCTTAAAAATTGTAAAAAATTTCATTACATAATAATAATACATTGAGTCCGCATTTCCACTTCTCCCGAACAAAACCTTGAACAGTTACCAACACCGCATTGAATTCCTCCTAAATCCAAATAACCAGTTGATTGGTTATCACTTATTGGTGAGAGAGGGACAAACCCAGAAAAACAAACAAACCTGATTTCAAAATACAAGAAGCGGAAGATGGAAATTTGCCTGAATAAATAATAAAGCTCACTTCCGTGACGCTACCTTCACCCGGGAAATTTTGGTTTGGGCACGTGGAGGAGTCCTTAATAATTTATTATTCTTATTCAGCCTCATCTTTGCGTTGATTCGTTGTGTGAGCCTGTGAGGATTATATTAATTTTGCAGTCAAATCTGTCTGAGGTGGAAACCGCCTGACGTGTAAAGTAGTCATTATTGGTTGGGCCTGGGCCGCAGGAATCCTCCGGAATCAACTCGGACCATTCTCATCGTCTCATAAACTGATCAACGGGTCAAATCACTTTTAGCTGCTCTTTTCGCATCAAAATTCAAAAGTTGCAAGTGTGGTGATAGATGTTATGGCGTAGGCGTGGAGGAAGGAGCACCCCAAATTTTATCTATTTCTGTCATCGCTTCCACGAATCATTTGCGTAAGACATCAAAATCAAGTTAAGTGCAGCCTGTATTGAAACCGTGAGTTCTAAATTCCAGTCATTTAAAACATGGTATTAAGCATAGATCCAGAAGATGTTGTGTTGGAATATAGTGCACAGAAGGAAGCACGTAGAAGCAATAAATCACCAAAACGCGACACTTGATAATATTGTATTGGCCTATCCTGAGCTTTTTCATAAATATCAACACTGTTTGGTTTTGGGTGTTTATTTAAAGAGTGTCGTTAGATAGGCGTTGGTATTTATTGCATATGAACCAAAATGAAACAATTATTTGGTTTTACTGTTTATCAAATAAATTGTACAAAAATGAAATACTTTTATATATATATTTGTTCATGGGGCATTTGAGGAAATGTCAAATTCTTGTTTCCCTCAATGCCCTAGCATTTCTTGAAACCAAATGCTGATGTGGCACACTTTAAATGGGTATTAATCTAAAGTGGAGGATAAAAAATGTTTAAATTGAAGCCCAACCAAACAATAAAAAATAGGAAACATTTAAAGTAAAAAAAAATTAATGTGGAAAAGAATACATAAATGTTTAAAGTGAAAATGTACAAATAAATAGCCTATCCATAAACACCCACGGAACCAAACACATACCAAGTCTCATTTGATTTGCGGGACTAGGGGTTTGGAATCGGAACCGTTTGATTGGCAGAATGGGAACCACATTCCCATTTCTAAAGGAATGGCATTCCGAATAGCGAAATTCTCCCCCTCCCCTGGGAATGAAATCCCATTCTACCTGATTTCAATTCTTTTCTAATCAAGCAGACTCAGGGAATAGACCATTCTGATTCTGACCATAAACCAATTCTATTTTATCTTAATGAGTAGATTGTTGAAACCTCCCCTAAAGTTTCTGGTCGTTACTAAAACCTCCTACAAATTTGGTAATTGCAATCACCACTCCTAAACTTTCTTACAAAGTTTCAAGTAAACCGCCTCTGCTATAATCTTTTAAAAAGAGAGATGAAAATGTCTAAATTACCCATCCAATTACTATATATTCAAAGTAAGCTAAATTGAGCATTTTGATTCATGCATGCGAGTTAGAATCACGTTAAATAAAAGCAATAATGGCATTACAGCAAATTTTTTATGTCGTATCTAATGTCATGTTAACAACAATGATAGTAGAGTTTAGTGTCCTTTGTTTTAGAAAGGTGAGTCTCTTGTTTATTCTAATGGTATGTTTGGTTTTTGCGATGGGGGAAGCGAAAATTGGAATATTCCCATAAGATTCCGGTTTTCCAACATTTGTTCGAAGGGATGGGAAGGGAAACGTGTGGGATGTGAGTTCCCAAAATGGATGAAACAGAGTCGTGTTGATTTGGTGTGACCCCGTGTGAAAGGAAACTTCTGAGAAAAAAGATCGAGTTCTTCCTCCTGCTCTCTTTTTAGACAACCCTCACCGTGAACCGGCGTGAACAACAGTCTTCTCGTCGATACTGTTATCGTTGATCTCCGGACAAGGTACAACCACGAACATGACCGCCAGTAATAGACGGGAAGAGATGGCTGCTCTCTGGCCATAATCCATTCTTTCCAGCATGTAACCTTGATTTTTTCTACAGATCTACACTTCTATCTTGTAGATCTAACGCTTTGTGTGTATGTGTGTGTGTGTGTTTAACTTATAGGGTCCAAATCTCCATGCAAAGGTAAGATATCCTAACTATTTTCAGATCCAAAATGATGAACGACTGTTATAGATCTACCATAAACTTTGTATTTTTTTTTCGGTTTTGTGGTCTTTTTTTTCAATATGGTACATTTTGTGTTGAGATGTGTATCATTTTTGTGATTTTTGGGTTTGAGGTATGTATTAGTTTTGCTCACTCACGCAAAGGTAACAATGTTCATATGACCACTGATTTATAGCGGGATGCAAAATTGACCGATTTTTTTGGTAAACAAACATAGGAAATTGGTTATTTAGCATATCATTTCTCGAGAAACAAACACGGAATGCAAATCTAAAGAAATATTTTCTCTTCCCATCCCAATCTTTCTCATCCCATCCTTTCTTGGCAACCAAACGCACCATAATTGATTCCCTCACAAACTTAGAGTGCCTATCTCAAAGCCTGAGAGTTGCTCTCTAACAATGGTTTGTGAGCTCTTGAAGATTTATGTCCCTATAGTTGACAATAAAATAGCTTTTGCTGGACCCTCACCAACTTAGGTGAGTTCTCTATAAAAAAGTGCCTCTTGGTTGGCTAACTCCATTAAGAATGACACACATATGGAAAGCAGCATGGTTTTTAAAATCGAACCGAATCAGATGGTTGGATCAGAAAAATCAGGAACCGATCACTTGATCGGTTCCATTTTCCCCCAAAACCACTTTTTTCCCCAAAACTATTGATTTTGGTTAGCAAACCGTTGAACTGGCCGGTTAACTGTTTGAACATTTCGAACGGTTTTGATCGTTTTCTAATTTTTTAATTTTTTTGTCAGAACGGCCAACCGTTCGGGTCGAACGGTCAAACCATTCAAACTGGTAACCAGACCCCTAACCGGTTCGGTCACTGGTTCATTTTTAAAAACCATGGAAAGCAGGTAGGTTGACATAGATGAGTCAACACTTTGGAAGCTTGTACGGAAATCCCATCTTTACCCAAAAATAATATCCTTATCTAAAGAACTCTAAACAATGGAATCCCTGTGAGAAGTCTTCTAGCGAGGAGGATTCATGTAGTAGACTTGAACTCTCTCATCTGCCATTGTTGCCTTCAAACTATTGAACATTTTCTCCTCTTCTGCCCTAAATCCAAGATGATCTGGTTTACTTCAAGTCTCAATCTTCATAGGAATTTGATGCTGATCAATCCGAGGTAGTGCACGAACTGAGGAGAGTAACCAGATAATCTTTGTTGACTGGGCGATGGCACACTATGTGTCCTGCAATCAAGGGAAGAAGTCAGAAGCCCAAGGAGTTATCCCCGGGTAGGCACTCTGACGCTTAAGTTAGTGAGAGGGCAGTGAATGGTCGGGCCGAGCAATGAGGGTGCTGGTCTGAGCAAAGTAATGGTATAGGTGCTCAAAGTCTCCCTTTACCTTGGGCATGGAGTTCCTTTTTATAGCCAAAGATCCGTGTCCTAATCGGATTGGGCAGCCGAGGTTGTTGGGATAAGGTTAGCCACTGAGGTATTCGAGATAGCGTCCTGTTCCCTAGCAGAGTCGTCTTCCTTACTCCTCTTTATCGGTAGTCATGATCATTCGCGCGGCGTGTGGCTGACGTGGCTGGAAGGATAAGATGGGAGGTCACAATAGTAGCATAGCTTGGAATTGCGCTACGCCGATGTGACCAAGCTATGCCGACGTGGCCGAGCTATGCCGATGTGATCGAGCTATACCGACGTGGCCGGTTGATGATTGGCTAGCCATGTGTCTCTCAGGGCCAGCTCATCCATGACCCGAGCACTACTCCCCCAGTTCCGAAGTCGAGGAATAAATTGGTCCCGATTCGTTTCTTGGCTGAGGAGCTTCTAGGTTGTTGTCTAGTTCTTTCGTTGTCTGCACAGTCCACGCAATGCTAGTCGTTGTTGAGGAATCCTCCGATCGCCGGCTGTTGAACTAAAATAAGAACCGACATTTCGGTTCCCGAACCACTCCCCCAGTTCTGTTGTCGAGGAGGGGGAATGCTTGGTTGGACTGTTGCGTGGCCGTATAGCCTTGTTCTGGCATCGGGGCTCGGTTCTGGTTGGGCCGACCATCTTGGGCGGCCTCACCGAGGATGTGCGTTGGTGGTTGGACTGGTACTGAGGGCCGAATTAGCACAATTAATGGTCATATCCATTGTATCGCGAGGCCATCACTTCAGTTTCCAATGCTTCGCGCATGTCTGTGGTTGCGTTGATTGGTCTTCCGAGGTGTTTGTCGACGCTTCATTGTACCATTGATCTTTCCTCGATCCGCGCTCTTGGTGGCTATAAAAGAAAAAGGGGGGGGGGCCTCTGTGTCATTTGTGAGGAAGGTAGCTTGCATTGCTCGGTGGAGTGTGGCGTGATTGCTCGATGGTAATTGCTCAACGGTTTTCCATTCCTCTGCTCGGTATGTCTTCCTTATCCCGTCGATCCTCTTCCTCTTCCGAGTCCTCTAGTAGTGGTTTTGGTTCCAGCTCTTACCACGTTTCCAACTGAGTCGGAGTTGAGGGAATTTGTGGCCGCCAAAGTCGAGGAGGCTGAAGTTGGCCCTTCTGGAGCGGAGGCGAAACTCCCCCTACGGGAGGGTTGCCAGTTTGGCACCACGCCCTGTACCTTAGCACCCGGGGATATGGCTCGGATCCAAGCTATGTACGTCATCCCCATGGAGTTCCAACTAAGGTATCCGCTGCCCGGCGAAATGGCCACTGATGCTCAACCTGGCGAGATATGTGTGTACGAGCATAACTTGGAAGTTGGGCTAAGGTTCCCATTGAGCGAGGAGGTCATCGAAGTACTGGGTTGGAACAGGGTGTTGCTGGTGCAGTTGATGCCGAACTCCTTTAGGTTCTTGCTCGGCCTCATGTCCTACTGTGCAGTCCATGATATCGAGTTTACCCTGGGCATGGTGTGCTTTCTGCTTCAGCCGAAGCACCATCAACAGGGGTACTACTATTTCTCCAATAGGCGGAATGTCCGGTCGTTGGTCGGGGCTCCTTCTTCTATGAAACACTGGAAGAAGTCGTTCTTCTTCATGTGCATTATCGGGGATCTCCCTTTTTCGGCTGAGCTACAGGAGCCGAGGACAACTGCGCCGCAGCTCGAGTGGTCGGTGCTTACTTGGGAGGAGAGATTGGCCCTCAGCATGATCCATGAGATAGATGTTATCGCGTACACATGTTCGAAGATGCTGATGCTCGCCAAGTTGATGGAGAGGGTGGCCGTTCTATTTATTTTACCGTTTGCTTGTTGAGTTATCGTTCCCTTGTTTGCTTTCTACTTATCTCGAGTGCTATGTGTTGCAGGTATAAGGATGGCCAGCGAAGAGGAGATTGTTCATCGAATTAGGGCACTTCGGCAAAAGCAGGGGCGAGCTGATACGGAGCCGGAGGCTCGGCCTGAGGCGGCAGACCCATGATCCGCGGATAGGGTGGCTCGCCGGAAAAGGAGAGTTCGGCAGCGGGAGGCCAAGGATGATGATGTTGTAGTGGTTGACCCTGAAGGGATGCGTCGTTCTACGGGTGCATTGGGGACAGGAATGGGCAGCAGCAGCTCGGGTCTACACGTGCCACGGTGGTCAGTTCATGCCGATGATAACTTGGAGATGCCCAGGGTTCCCGAGCAGTTGTTGCGAGGGATCATGACTATGTCGATGGCTCAGGAGTCAGTCGAGGTCGACAGCAAAGCCTTAGAGTTTATGCTTCTACAGTCTGCTGCCCAGGAGAGTTCCTTTCTTTCTTGTCTTTCTTTTTTTTCTTTTGTGGATGTGCAATCATCATTCTCTTCTACAGCACGCTTGTGCAGTGGTAAGGTAGGAGGTTGTCGAAGAGGCAGTTGACCGGTACAAGGCTTCTGAGGAGATGAAGCAACAAATGGATGAGTACGCCGAGGCTTCCTTCACAGCTGGATTCAATGTCTTCCGACGAAGGATCCTTCGCCATCACTGGAGCTGGCCGAGGAGTCGCAGGGCTGGGGAGCTTGCGATCCAAATACTCCGTAGGGTTCCGCCGAGGAAGCCGATGAAGAGGCTGGGAATGAGGTTGAAGCTGTTGATGGGGCTGCTAACTCTGTCACCGAGGAGTGAGCGGCTGACATGTCTGGGATCGACCCTGAAGTTATCACACATCGGTTGAACGTGGACCCCCGCTACTGACCTGTGAAATAGAAAAAGAGGAACTTTTCCACAGAGCGATGGCAAGTTATTGCCGACGAAGTAAGGAACCTCTCGACACCAACTTTATTCGAGAAGTCAAGTACCCCGATTGGCTGGCCAACGTAGTAGTAATGGTGAAGAAGGCCAACAAAAAGTGAAGAATCTGCATCGACTTCACCAACCTAAATAAGGCCTACCCCAAAGACAGTTTCCCCCTACCAAGGATCAACTAACTCGTCAACGCAACGGCAGAGCATGAGCTACTAAGCTTCATGGGTGCCTTCTCAGGTTATAACCAAATTCAGATGCACTTGGATGACCAGGAGCGAATAGCTTTTATCACTGACTACGCCCTGTACTGCTATAGGGTAATGCCCTTCGGCCTCAAGAACGCCGGCGCCACTTATCAGCGGTGGTGAACGAGGTATTCAAAGAACAGGACGGCAGGAATGTAGAAGCATATGTCGACGATATGCTCGTGAAAAGCAAGAAGGCCGAGCATCACTTGGCCGACCTCCGCGAAGTCTTTGACACCCTTAGAAAATACAGAATGAAGCTAAACACAACCAAGTGCACTTTTGGGGTCAACTCCGGCAAGTTCCTAGGGTTCATGGTAACACGGAGAGGGATCAAAGCGAATCTGGAGAAGATAAAGGCCATCCTTGACATGCCGTCTCCCCGGACCCATAAAGAGGTGCAGCGACTCACTGGGAGAATAGCCGCCCTTACCAAATTTATGTCCAAATTTGTGAATCGCTATCTTCCTTTCTTTAAAGCCCTTAAACAGCCAAAAGATTTCCATTGGACCAAAGAATCTGAGCATTTTTTCCAAGAGCTGAAGCAGTACCTGAGTTTGTCGCCCCTCCTAACCAAGCCGAACCCGAGGGATGAGCTATTTCTTTACCTCTTGGCTGAAGATGAAGTTGTCAACTCGGTGCTAATTAAGGAAGAAGATTGGGTACAGAGGCCGATCTACTACACTAGCAAAGTTCTCAGCGGCGTAGAGACTCAGTACTCCAACCTGGAGAAGTTAGTCTTAGCTCTCGTCATAGCCGCCAGAAAGCATAGACCCTACTTTCTGGCCCACATCATCCAATTACTTACCGACCAGCCCCTTAAGCAGATACTACAGAGGCCAAAAGTATCTGACCGCCTAGTCAAGTGGAGCGTGGAACTATGTGAGTTTGACATCGAATACGCATCTTGACCGGGGATCAAAGTCCAGTCCCTGGCACACTTCATTCTAGAATGTACATTCACTATCGAGGAACCGGCCCCACTGCCCCTAGTATGGACTCTGCATGTAGATGGCTCATCAAACCAGCAGGGCATCGGTGCTGTCCTCATCCTCCTCGGCCCAGACAACGGAGTGTTGGAGCATGCCCTCATGTTCGAGTTCAAGGCATCCAAAAATGAGGCCGAGTATGTGGCCCTGATTGCTGGGCTCCGCCTTGCCTTGGACCTCGGGGCCCGAATAATCGAGGCCTTCAGTGACTCACAACTAGTGGCCAATCAAATCCACGACCAGTTCAAAGCTCGGACCCCGTCCATGGCGAGTTATCTACAAAAGGTGCAGGAACTCATTCAGCAGCTCGAGCATTTCAATATTCAACAGATCCCTTGAGCCGATACCCTTTCAAAGTTAGCCAGCTCACCGCAGATCGACCTTGACTTAACTGTCCGACTGGATACACTAGCCCAGCCAAGCATTGCACCAACGGCCATCCTCGTCCTCCTAGTACAACATGGCCCATCTTGGATGGACCCCATAACCGAGTATCTTCGAGAAGGCGCTCTTCCAGAAGATCGAGCAGAAGCAAAGAAGCTCCAACACAGAGCAACCTAGTACAGCCTAATACAGGGCCAACTCTATCGCCATTTCCACACTCTTCCATACCTGAAGTGTCTCCCCCCAACCGAAGCGATGGCCCCGCCATTCAACGGATACGACCATTAATGATGCCGGTTCGACCCTTAGTATTGGTCCAACCACCAATGCGGATCCTCGGTGAGGCCGCCCAAGATGGCCAGCCCAACTAGAATCGAGACCCAACGCCAAAACAAGGTTACACGGCTGTGCAACAGTCCAACCAAGCATTCCCCCTCCTTGACAGAAGAACTGGGGGAGTGGTTCGAGAACCAAAATGTCAGTTCTTATTTTAGTTTTGCAGTCAACAATCGGAGGATTCCTCGACAACGGCCAGCATTACAAAGACTGTGCGGATAGTGGAAGAAACAAACAATAGCCCGGAAGTTCCTTAGCCAAGAAACGAATCGGGACCACTTCATTCCTCGACTTCGGAACAAAGGGAGTAGTGTTTGGGTCATGGCTGAACTAGCCCTGAGAGACATGTGGTCGCCCAGTCATCAACCGACCATGTTGGTATAGCTCGGCCATATCGGCGTAGCGCAATTCCGAGCTATGCTACTACTGTGACCCCCCATCTTATCCTTCCAACCACATTAGCCACACGCTACATGGATGATCACGACTACCGATAAAGAGGAGTAAGGAAGATGACTCCGCTGGGGAACAGGACTCTATCCCGAATACCTCAGTGGCTAACCTCATCCTAACAACCCCAGCTGCCCAATTCGACCAAGACATGGATTTTCGGCTATAAAAAGGTACTCCTTGCCCAAGGTAAAGGGAGATTTCGAACACCCAAACCATTACTTTGCTCGGACCAGAACCATCATTGCTCGGCCCGACCATTCACCGCCCTTTCACTGACTTGAGCATCGGAGTGCCTACCTGGGAATAACTGCTTGAGCCTCTGACTTCTACCCTTGAGCGCAGGACACATAGCGCGGCACCGCCCAATCAACAAGGATTATCTGGCTGCTCTCCTCAGTTCGTACACTACCTCAAATTGAGCAACATCAGAATTATAGCCCTTACTCCTTTAAACAATGGGTCCTCTCATGGATCTAGAAAAATTTTCTTGAAAACTCTAAGTTTACAATCTTTGTTTAACAAATTATCTACCATCTACTAGTATATATGGTTGAGGAGAAACGAACTAGTTTTCAATGAATAACTTGATGATCCTATACTCACCCTTTCTCATGTTGACAGAATTATTCAGTATTCCATCTGGCTTTAAGCTCACCCTTGCTCACCCATGGTGACAAGAAGAAGTAGTTGCAAGGTCAGTTTGGGTCCCGAAGCTCTTCACGCATGTTTATCCTTAATCTAGACTGATGCAAGTTTTGTTTTTGACTATTATGCCGGTAGTGGTGTGCTTATTCTAGGTCCTGATGGTATGTTCTTAGCTCTAAAGCAGTGATCGATGTCCCACGATCTGCTACCTTCTCTAAAGTTGCAGCTATTCTTCGCAACCTAAAATTGGTGATGCTCTTGCAGCTTGTTAACATTTAGATATATTGCAACTGCCTCCTGTGCTGAATATTCTGAGGTGTAACTCGTTTTAGGTTGATAGTAAGATTTGCTTTTTGCTTAAATATATTCAAATGGAGCTTGCTTTTTTTAATTTTACTTCTTGGAAAATTGTATATCGTCTAGCTAACAATGTAGCCCATCTGGGCCAAAGGGTGAATGGCTTGATGTAATCCCGGGCTGCCTGAAATCTTGGGTTGATACTTTTACTTCCTCTGATTGTATCTGGAACTCGGTTGGCTTTGATGTTGAATGAATTTGCTTTTTACCAAAAAAAAAAAATCTATTTGATTCCTATATTTAATAACCTCTCATTATTTATTCCTACAATTGTGGCATTCAAATTCAAATTACTTCCTTATCTTATTAATATCCAAATTCAAATTACTACTTTCTTTGTTTTCATATACAACGACAAGAAGACACATTGAGCTTGTTTTCAAAGATCAACACCGTTTTACTGACATCATGGTCTATTGGGCTGTTAAAAACAACTGGAAGGCTATTTTTAAATGCAGAAAGAGCAGAAGCTTCATTGAAAGCTTCCTTATTTTCGTCTTTTTTAGTCTCTTCATGCGCTCATCTTCACGTCTTTCGGTTATCAAACGGAAAAAGACCATTTTTTTGGTCTTTTGAGTTTTTTGTAGACCAAAAGATATGTCAAAGAGACATGCCAAACACCACCTTAATTCCTTAGTGAAAGGAAAAAAACCTATTTTCTGCTATAAGATGCTTTTTTATTTTATATTATATTATAATGTAATGTAATGTGCGTGTATATATAATATGCATAACTATATGATAAATATATAATGATATTAATTATATGTTTATATTCAAAATATATAATTATATTCTTCTATAACATATATTTATTTTAGTTTTCATTTTTATATTAAAAATTAATATTTGAAGTCAAATAGGCATTTTTGCAAAAAATAGTGGGACAAGGTGTCTTTGGCTCCTTGGGATCACGGAGATCTCGAAAAGATACCCAAAATCAAAACAGAAAAATATCACCCCAATTGGACATTCAAGCGCAAAGTTATGGCCTCTAAAAGTTAGTATTTATATGCTAAGAAAATTTCAAAAGACCAAATATATTTCTAAAAATGAGACTGGTTTACCGGTTTTTCGGTTTGACTAGATGGGTCGGTTGTTTTGATTGATTTTTTACCCAATTTAATTTTGGGGGTATGACTGAACTGGTGGTCAAGGGCCCAGGTCACAGTTCAACGGGTCCAACCGACTAATTTGGTTTGATTTTCTGAACATTGATTACACATTTATACCACAATTCACTTGTTTGTTAAAATCATGTGGGTTTCAAGCTTCCAACTACTCTTTTCTTAGTTCCTGTTAGCCAAAAAATAAATAAATTCATACAGTTATTCCACTTGGGTTTGACTGCCACCAGTTGAATTCTTTTTACAGATTTAATTAAGAATTAGGGCCCATATGGTTTACGGGAATAGAGATTTAGAATTGGAATCAGAATGGGCCATTTCAATTCTAATTATTTGGTTAGGTAGAATCAAAATCCCATTATCAGTGTTGATGGAATGGAATTCCCTCCCCATTCATTAAGAATGAAGTCCCATTTCCAACTGATTTCAATAATTCTGATTCCAAATTG
Organism: Nelumbo nucifera; assembly: GCF_000365185.1. The sequence goes on along the minus strand of NW_010729110.1, from coordinate 1,489,629 downwards.
CGACTGTAAACCAAACTGACACTTATAAGATCAAGAGTGAGATATGTGCTTGAATAGGGGCTAATTATAGAAGTTAAAGGAAAAACACTATAGCTGGTAAATGTCAAATAAAAGTGTAAATGGAATTGGAATTGGCCTAAAATGATGATGGAGTGTCATGCTTTTCACCATAAAAGTAGATGATTGTGAATCTTTTTTAGTGTATGATTGAAATGTTGTTTTTAGGATGATATATTTAAACAATATTAACAAAGACTTCAATTGCCTATATATCTCTTTATAGGAGATGAGGGAGAGAACCTGGCATCAACAAAACTGTCTTGAGTAGGTAAACAACAATCTACATGCTATCAACACTTCCTTAGTACTTGAAAAAACAAAAAAAGAAAAAATTAAAGAGGCAAGGAGAAAAAGAATAATCTATAGATACAACTAGAGTGGTGCTTATATAAAATTGGAAAAATGAACCAAATTAAGAAAATTAAATTAAAAAATATGGTTAATTGAAGGGATCAGTTCGATATTTTTAAAAAATTGTAGAATTGATTCAGTTTTTAATTAACATACAAATAGACAAATAGACTGGAAGTTAACTAAACCGACCAAAACACGGTTAACCTAATATAACCATCATACCAATTCGATTCATAAATATCCCATGATACAAAGCAATTGAAATGATCATTGATTTAATGAATTTGATTGATGAAACAGCCATACTATCACAATAATTAATAAATAATGCACCGTATTATGGGTTGGATTAATGTATGTGAAAGTGAATGTGAGGTGAACTGGAGGGTGATAGTGATGACATGGTCATGTGAAGAGAATGAACAGAGTTACAGAGAGAATGTGTGGGTGCCTATGGAGAGTCTGGAGACATGCCCATGCCAATATGGCATTATGGCATTATGGTGGTGCTGCTGGAAATCAAAACAAACATGGGGGCCACACTTACTTATTTGTCGGCACATCACATGCCATCCATTTGCTTACCAACTAATTAATCAACTATCTCTCACTCATCAAATCTACTCTTGCTATTTAATTGCTATTTGCTACCACCTGACACCAGTAAATAGAATTCCGGCCGATTCAATCCTCACAATACCCTCTTCCTAATTAAAGGATGTGATTAAGGTGTGAGAAGGGTCCTGAATCCGATCTCCAGTAAATTGTACAATTATTATATGCGCTGGGACACACAATCAGGCAGTTTTCTGTCTGTTTTGCTTGGCTGTTTGTGCACCACCACCCTCGAGTCGTCATTCATAATTCAGAGGGAGAGAGAGAGAGGCGGTTGCATCTCGTCCTCAAGCTCTTAACCTGCTGGATAGGATGATGTTGCATCTCGTCCTCAAGCTCTTGACCTGCTGGATGGGATGATGTGTTCAGGTTGGAATGCGCAGATAGCATCCATTAATTATGAACGGAGGGAGAAAAATGTCTCCTCTTTGCGTGGCACTTGAATTATTTAAAAAGTGTATGTACGTGGTGGCATCCATTAATTTCCCAACCTTATATCATTCATATGAATTAAACTATTAAAGTGCACGTTCACCATAATAATTACCGTCTTGTCGTCGTCATCCTCATCATCATCTATGTCTTATCTCCATTATATGTACTTGAATCTCCCACACATCAATTCTGTTTAATGCATGAATTATTAATACTTAAGTCATAATAATTCATCATCTATTTTATTTATTTCTGGTGGATGAGTTGTGAACTGATTGATAGGTGGGACCCGGGGCCCAATCATCTTTCACCAAAAAGAAAAAAAAAAAAAAAGGAAAAAAGGACCTACATAGTCTCCTACATACCCGGGTCCATGTGTCGTGATGGTGTGTCATGTATGCGTACTGCGTACTCTTTGCTCATGGGCGATGGGCCCCCAAAAGTCGTCCGGCCTATCCATATCATTCCAAAGTTTGAACATGAAGAAAGATTTGTTTCGTTTGGTTGTCAACTCCCCCAAAATATATACATCCCCAGGGCCACAAGGAACCTCCCCTCAGTTAAATTCTCGTTAATAAAATAATCATCCTTTCGAATTACTCGGGTTCGATATTATCAACTCTTACCCAACCCAACATTGATTAGACCCGGTGGCTCGAATGGATATATAAAATAAAGAGTAGTGGCGTAGAAGAAGCCCTTAACACTTGATACGTTTTTTGTTTGTAAGAATTAAGAAACATGTCTCTATATATGTACCCACCCTTCTTGCTTTCTTTATGCCAAAAACAGACAAAACATTCATTTGAGAACAGGCAGTAGCAGTTATAGTAACCCATGTCAGCTTTACGTGTAGGTGCAGTGTTGCGTATGAAGTCACATGCATCTCAAGAGGCTTATTACACACCATACATTCATTTGGGGGGCGTTAATACTTAAATACACACCATACATGGTGGAGAGGTAGAAGCTGTACAATACTTATTGCCTTAAAAGGCTACATTATTCAAGTGCAGATCCATACCAATTAAAGGTCCAAATTAACTTTTTAGCCTGTAGTAGACTAGTAGGGAGGTGCATATGGGTAAAGAAATAATAAAATAAATTTCTTAAATTATCCTTATCATTTAGTTAAGTGTATCGTTATGCATAAAAATTGACTATTTTACCCTTTATTTTTTTTCAAATTTTCAAAATAGAACAGAAAACAGGGAAAAGAAACACTGAACTCAGTGATTCCAGCACTTACAACTATTTTAAACCCAATATTACCCTCGTACCCTGAGCCCCCACTCTCTCTCTTCTAATACCTCCCCCTCCGCCTCTGTCCCTCTCTGGTCTCTCTCTCCATTCTCAATCTGCGGATGCAAACAGATACTGATCATCGCTACTCGGCAAACCCAACTTTCGCTTGCTAACGCCTCTAAAAATGGCGGAAACGGATCGTTAATCTATGCCACTGCTCCACTTATACCGATCATCGTTGATGAATAGCAGCTTCAATCATGATCTGCTCTTGCCCGAGTCATCGGAGTGACCAAGATTCTGCATCTTTTCATATTCGACGGAGCCTAGATCGTCGAGAGCACCGCCAAGCCAAGAAATGAAATCGCCCAAGTTGAAAGCCCCGCTTGGCAGGTAACCAGTCATCCCCCAACACAAAGTTGGAGACGGTGAAATTGGCAGCATCTGTAGCGTTTATCACATGGTAACCCGGCCACGAAACCCTGTTCGTTGTCACTGATCCTGCGCCTGTATTGTTGTATTCCGCAAAGTAGAGTGTGCTCAGTGCAAAGTCTCCAGACCATGCTATCCAACCAGCTGGATCTATGAGGCTATCAATGAAAGATTGCAGATAGACAGTCCTAGAGTAGTCTTTCCATGGTCGTCCTAGATAAGAGCTTGTAGTTCCATTGCTAGAAACCAAGTCTGGAGACGCCATGATATTACAGTTCTGAATGGAAATTCCGGTGTTCTGGTTAGGGTCTGTTCTGCCTTGAGCGGTCAGGGCATTGAACTGCAGTTTTGGAAAACAGCGGCGGCATTTCCGAATATGAAGTCCACAGTTCCATATATATCACATTCCCTGTAGAACTGCCTGAGGGAATGCGCATATAGGGTATCCTGTTATATTTATTGCGACGAACCCTTGTTCAATCACAGATGGACTGAGACGGAGGGGGAGGTATTAAAAGAGAGAGAATGGGGGCTTAGGGTATGAGGGCAATATTGGATTTTAAAAAAATTATATAAGTCACGTGGAATCACATGTGCATACACTTAATCAATTAACTAAACTATAAACGTAGTTTAAAAAATTTACCCAAAATAATTTTACAGACAATAGAAATCTCCCCATGTGGTGGTAGTGGTAGGTAATTACATTCCAGCTCCCACCCAATCAACCACCTACTACAGCTTCATCAAACATTATTTAGTTGCTCTTACTTACCACCCACACCAACTCCTTCAATAATTCAATTCTCAATTTAATTGCGTCATCCTTTGCTCCCTCTCCTACAATTCCCAACCCAATTCTATGATGATATCCCAGGCCCAGAGGCCTTATTCATGGATTTGATTTGGGTGGGACCTGGGGGAAATCGTTAACCATGTTCATGGGATGCTTGGTTTGGGTCCAATGGATGTGACCCCACATATTTTTAACAATGACCTGTCAACTATCAACACTGTTTCCATTTGTGAGAGAGAGCACGTGAACCATGTCTCGGTAAAATGATGACACAGATCACAGACACGGCCACGGTACCACTGATGATGTAGTGTTGCTTTTCAAATGGTAATCTAATCGGCAGAAGACTGGAAACTAGAGAGAGCAACCCATTCATGCCTTTGCATGTATGTATTAGAAGGGCAAATAATGCTCAGCCTCAGCCTGGTGACTGTCTGCAACTGCCGGATTTTGGTAAATAACGATGATGCAGATAACCCGTCTGTCCCAAACCGCAGATTCTGACCAAATCAGTTCTTTTTTATCTCGACAGATTCAAATAAAAATATGCGACCCGTAAAAGAAGAAAAAAGAACAGACATCTACAATTAAAAGAGGACTAGACGCCTGAGAAACAAAACACAATACGTTCAAGCAAAGTCGGTCTTTGGTCTTTGATCAAACTAATAAACTACTTTATGTCACTACGGGACCCACTCATTCCTGTAGCGTAATCCCGCGACTTCTAGACATGTCTGAGCAAGGTTTAGCTGTTCGGCGGACGCCAGTATTAAATACATGGTGCCGATTACTGTCGTAGAATTTCATTATTGATTTTACAGCCGGCTCAACACCTAAAACTAATTAGAATTTCCTTTAATGAGATGCGGAAAAGTAAGAACAGGCCTATTGCAGATTTCTAGATTTATGAATTTTATTACACATCTATAAAAATTTAAAATGTCAAATACCCCATTTTTTATATTAATGTCTGTCCGTAAATTGATATCAATTCTAAGCTGATACTTAAGATTTTATTTGGTTTGAAAAAAAAGATAAAAAAAGAAAAAGAAAGATAGAAAAATTTTTACAAACCTTATATAGCTATTTTTGTCTTTTTTTTCTCTTTCTTATTTTTTCCTTTAAATCAAACATAACCTAATTGTATTTTGGGCGTAAGAATACTGACTTTGGGCTGAACCGTTGTTATTTTCTCAATATTTATTTAATAAATAAAAACTAGATGTCATTAGACACTACATCAACTTTTGAAAGAATATCCTCCGAAACTTCTATTTTCATGTGTTTCGGAACCCCAACTTTTTTTAATAATAAAAATATGTTCTTAACTTATTAAAAAATCAAAGTTTAAAAGAAATATAATTTCGGCCGTTTTTAAATAGCGATACGATACAGCCGATATGCGTATCGTATCGATACGAGGAACATTGTATTAAAGTGGTAGAAGACCCAAATTATTTTCCGTGTTAATTGCTATTGTTGTATTCCGGGTCTTATTGGGACATCCGGGCTCGTCCCGACTCCCGTGACAAGGGACAAATCGAGTAATCTATAAGGCTATAACTTTTCCTAGTCTGAAAGCCTGTGTGATATTAACCAACCCCAGATCACCGCTCACCGCGCCTTTACACCTGTCCCCTCCCCGTTCCCAGTCCCAAAGAAGGATGGGATGAATTGCATCTGCGACGAGTCGGAATCTGACACACAACGCCTTCTTGTCTGACACGGTCCAACTCATCATCCCTAACCTGGGGCCTACCCATCTCGCTCTCTCTCCCCCTCACCCCTATATATGCATGTTTCTCTGACTCGTCCTGTCGTCCATTAAGGCAAGAACACCATTGTCACCACCACCATGTACACCAATCAGTTCTCAACCTCTCCCGATCCCGAAAATACCATTCCGTGTTCCTACAATCCCCTAACAGATGAAGCGGAGGCTCCGGCAAGTGACCGGAGATCCATTAAGGTTATATTGTCTACTTTGTTGTCCGGGGTCTTCCTCTTGGCTTTGGTAATGGTGTTGATCGGTGACCAAAGATCAGAAGACCCAACGGTAGTTGCAGTAAAAGGGGACTATCAACCATATTCATCTTCGAAAACGTCGGAAATCTTAAAACCTGCCAAGGTATCAAGAGGGGTATCCGAAGGGGTGTCGGAGAAGACTTACCGACTGTTTTCGGCGGAAGACGGCGCGTCTTTCCCATGGAGCAACCTCATGTTGTCTTGGCAGAGAACGGCCTTCCACTTCCAGCCTGAGAACAATTGGATGAATGGTCGGTGCCCATATAAGATATAACCCTTTTCTTTTCATTTTTCGAAAATTTAACCCATAATTTCCCTTTATTCAGATTTTAATAATTTGTTTCACGATGATAGTCTGATACCTACCATTTCTGTTCTGTTTCCTTTCTCATTGCTCTGATTTGATGGGGTCGGCATCTTCTTTCTGCTTCAGATCCTAATGGTACGTCTTCTGGGGAAAATTCTTCCTTTTTCTTTAAGTTGAATTTATATATATATTTCTTGTTTTCTAAGTTAAATTTGTATTTCTGAGTAACTGAGTTCTGTACTGGATTTCTGATAATATCCGCCAACTTTTTTAGTTAAACTTCAATTTAAACTGGATACCCCGTCTTTGGTATGGTATTTTTGAACTTGAATCTCTATTGGCTTTTTAATTTACAACTTACAATTAATGGAGACAAAGATAGTTAATCTTAAATTCCTAATCAAATCTAAGGATGTTTGCCGGTTTGGTTGGTGTGGTTGGATCTCCTTTTTGGCTTTCGAGTTTTGAGCCCACTATCTTTGTTTATACACTTTTTGTCGCATCTTTTCTTTTCTACTCATGGTAGGCTGGAAAATTCAACTTTGAATATGAATTAATTGAGTGTTGAAAATTCAAAAAAAAAAAAAATTGTAAAAGGATTGGAAAGTAATATGAGGAGAGATCGGCTTCGGTCAGGTTAAGCCCGTTCTCACACCGTTCCATCAGCCTCTTTCAACCTTGCATCGGAAACATCTTCCCTTGTGAAATAAAGCACATGAGTATGATGAGTATGAGTATGGAAGAGAGACAATAAGCTGACGTGGAAAACTGTCATAAATAGGACAGACTCTTTTTGAGGTGAAAAGTATCAGGCCCTTGGATGTGTTTACTTTCTTTTCCTTTGTTTATTATGTTAAGAAATTAAGAAATAGAAAAGAGAGAAAGTAGGAATCCTAGGCTCCTAGCCAGTAGCCTCCGAGGCCCAGGGAAAACAATAGATAATAAAATAATGGTAATTAATAAAAAAATGGATGATTTGGATTATAGTAATTTAAAGCTGAGAATTGGTAGGCTCGACTTAAGCCATTGATTGGGTCAGAATCGTCAGATCTCACATGGTCGGTGTGGGGGCCCACTGGCCCCACAATTTGTTTGTGCCAGTTATATGTTTGCACGTATTAGCTGTTATTGTGCCACTTATTTTTAGATCCAGGGAACCAGCAAGTGCAGTAAGTGCTCCGTATCCGATTCTTACCTGTTCTGATGAAATGTTGCAATAATGCAGGGCCATTGTATTACAAAGGATGGTACCACCTTTTCTACCAATACAACCCGGATGGTGCAGTGTGGGGCAACATTACCTGGGGCCATGCCGTCTCAAAGGACCTCATCCACTGGCTCTATCTTCCTTTGGCGATGATCCCTGATCAATGGTACGATATCAACGGTGTCTGGACCGGTTCTGCCACCCAGCTCCCCGATGGCTCTATCGTCGTTCTTTATACCGGGTCCACCGATAAAATGGTTCAGGTGCAGAACCTCGCCTACCCGGCCGATCCTTCTGATCCTCTTCTCCTACGGTGGGCTAAGTATCCGGGCAACCCGGTCATTATTCCGCCACCCGGCATTGGCAGCTTAGACTTCCGAGACCCCACTACTGCATGGTTCACTCCCGACGGCAAGTGGCGTTTGACCGTCGGCTCCAAGTTTCACAAAACCGGCATATCTCTGGTATATCAGACCACCAATTTCACCACCTACGATCTTGTTGATGGCGTTCTCCATGCTGTTCCGGGCACTGGAATGTGGGAATGTGTGGACTTTTTTCCAGTATCGACCACAGATGAGAATGGGCTGGACACGTCGGTTAATGGTCCCGGAGTGAAGCATGTGCTTAAAGCCAGCCTTGACGACACCAAGGAAGATTATTATGCGCTGGGAACATATTATGTGGAGAATGATACATGGATCCCAGACAATCCTGTGGCGGATGTCGGAATCGGTATGATCTATGATTATGGTAATTTCTACGCTTCCAAGACATTCTACGATCAGAGCAAGCAGAGGAGAGTTTTGTGGGGTTGGATTGGTGAAACCGACAGCGAGAATGCTGACATAGAGAAGGGATGGGCATCTGTTCAGGTATTGTTAATTTCTTGCATATATACGTTCAATCTGCACTAACAAAATGGAAATTTGAAGTTTGTATAGGAGGTGGGGTGGAGTCCAACTCTCAATATATCCTACCATAACCATTAGATTGAATAGTCTGCTTGAATACATGGTGAATTAAATTCATTTCTTGATCGAACTGCCTCCTCAAATCATGATAGTGACTTCTTACAGAGCATTCCTAGGGTGGTTACCTTTGATCACAAGACTAGGAGCAATATACTTCAATGGCCAGTGAAGGAAACAGAGAGCTTGAGATTGTCGAGTGACGAATTCGACAAAGTGGAGGTCCCAGCCGGATCCGTTGTGCCGCTTAACGTGAGCACAGCCACGCAGGTCTGATTCTCCTCTTTATATATATATATATAGATATATTTGAATAACCTTAACAGAATTAATAACAAGTTAAGCTGACGAAGGGACCTCTTTGGAAAATGGCAATTAATGGTGTCGCAGTTGGACATAATTGCTGAGTTTGTGGTGGACAATGCGAGTTTGGAAGGGACAGGGACAATTGAAGCTGATGGAGGTTACGACTGTAGTACCAGCGGTGGGGCTGCCGGAAGGGGCGCCTTGGGACCCTTTGGTCTTTTGGTTCTTGCAGATAAAAGCCTTGCAGAGCAGACACCTGTGTACTTCTACATTGCCAAGGACATTGATGGCCACTTGAAGACTTTCTTCTGTGCAGACGAATCAAGGTGCTCTGGTGGTCCTTTATATGTGCATGCATGCTTCACTGACCTTGAAGTATTAATTCGTTTAATTATATATCATCTACAATAAGGCATGAGCTAAACTGGAAAACAACTCTTGTGTTTGATGCAGGTCTTCTTTGGCCAATGATGTTGGCAAACATGTCTATGGAAGCTTAGTTCCTGTACTTGACGGAGAAAAATTAACCATGAGGCTCTTGGTAAGTTGATTGTTTGGTTTTCAGTACAGTAGAACGGTAAACATTTTATTTCTGGGCTTCTAGCTTTATGCTAGACTTATAAACAAACTTTGAAACCCTCTTGGATCTGGATCTATGGGATTTTCTTCAATTATATTGAGCTGTTGTATTAATTTAAGCTATGTGCTGCTGGATGTATACTTGATTTTATGATTGCAATTGATTCCATATATGTGACCCTGCATTCAGGTTGATCATTCAATAGTGGAAAGCTTTGCTCAAGGTGGGAGGACAGTTATCACATCAAGGGTTTATCCAACAGAGGCAATATATGGAGCCGCTCGAGTTTTCTTGTTCAACAATGCTACAGGGGCTAGCGTTACCGCCTCACTCAAGATTTGGCAGATGAATTCTGCCTTCATTCACCCCTACTCCAATGAGCAGGAGATGTAGTTCACATGTATCTCTGGAACCCATCCACATGTATTTCCCAACTTTCCAACAACCCCGATTGATTTCATTCACCCTTGTATTTATGATTTCTATTTTCTCCTTTTTGATGTATTTTTATTTTTACTTTTTAGCTAGGCCAATTGCCATTTGATTGTAGGCAGGTCCTTTGATGATATTCATTGGATCTCTGTGGAATGACCTGAAGAAAATTTTGTTTGAAGCAAAGAGATATATTTTAGTAATTTAGTTTACGCGTTGTGGTGTGAATATCCGAATTTCAAATGTCTAAAGATCACCTGGGTTTTAGGGAAAATAACATCTCATGCCTTCATAGGATACTTATATCTCAAAAATCTTGAGAACCACTCATCATGAAGAGCCAGTTATCACTGGTTTTATAACAATTAATAACCTTTTGTCATAGTCGATGGCTCTTGGAACACCAGCACACGCTCAGCCTCCACATGACTTAATTTCTCTTTTGCCTCCCCAACTGGCTAACACTCTCATTGCAAAGGCCAACTTTGTATTGCCAATATACTGCAACTGAAGCTTTAATCTGGGCAATCATCAGAGGCCTGAGGAACGTCAAGCTGCTGTCCCAAGGAATTCTCAGAGCTGCTCTGTTCTTAGATACAAAGGATGTCTCATCCAAAATGAAAGGAACCTCAAGAAACATTGGATGGAGTGAACAACGGCTTTTTGATCACATATGGCATCCTCTCTCTCTCTCTCTCTCTCTTTGTAGTATTTCTTTTGTTTATGTGAATAGAAAACATGTTATCATAACTCATGTAATGGTTCAAAAAGCCAGAACTGGTAAGTCTTCGTTTCTTTCCTCATTCCCTTCCACATATTACTAGATTGAATAGGTTGCGACTCATTTACCAAAAAAAAAAAGGTTGACTCAAAAGTTGTCAAATGTAAGTATGTAACGCAGCTGGGGAAGAATGTGTCATACTGCAAATATTGCATTTATTTGCCTCAACGTTTAGAGCAATAATAAGGAAATTGCATTTTTGAACTCAACGTCCTCAAGAAGAATACCCTCACCAAGTATAGTTCCACTATACTTGGTTTCAAGGCATCCTTAGAATTGATTTGCTTAGACATCTACTGATGCATTTGAGGCATTCATCTAGTTTAAGGAGAACACCGAAAATTTATTTTGATACCAATATCAACAAAAACAATCAGGTAGAGAATGATGATCTTAATTAAAATTGAAATTAAGAAACAAAATTGAACTTAATGTAATGTAATCACTCATAGATTTTCTTGCCCAAGCATTTGGTGAACAGAATGGAAAAGCTAAATGAAAAGATAGATAGAGGGTCACCTTACTGGAAAAATGGCCATATGCTATCATTCATACAGAAGAAAACTTTGGCTGTTGTGGGAAAACAGCTTGGCTGCTGGCGGGAACGTTCTTGTGCAAGACACGTCAATCAATTGAATCACTCTAAATTTGGAGTGACCCCAGGGAAATACGAACACGACATTGTTACGAAGAAAAGACGAAATATCACATATAAACTCAATTCTTTTTTTTTTATTATTATTATTATTATTAAAACACTGGCGTGTTGGCATTTCACTGGGCTCCAAATTTGGGGAGACGCTGGTTTTTGAATTTAAAACATTGGCATCAGAGGAACATTCCAATTCGTTTTGAATCCTATTGGACCCAGTTAGCTGGTTTTTCTGAGCAAGTTTCTAACATTTGGCATGCTGTTCTTGGAGACTTCACTGAAAAATGTGCTTTGACAAAACTTAATCTGAAGGTTGTGTCTCTATTAATCATATATAAAGAAAAGAAGAGAGATTGTCGTAAATCAAATTATACTGCCCTCCGGTCAACAGTTAAAACAGATTCTAGTTTAGAGGAACAAAGAGCTTTGCAAAAAACTTGACCATATTCTGGAACTAGAGGATTTCTACTGGCACCAGCGTGCCCCCTGTAATTGGTTACAAGCTGGAGATCGAAACAGCAAAATTAGTATCCTCTGGTTGAAAGATTCACAGGGGCATTGGATTTCAGACCCCTCGGTTATTGAAGGTACAATCAGAAACTATTTTATTGAGGTTGCGTTTTCTTCTACCTCTCCCTCTTTTGATGATATCCCCGTTGAATTTGCTCCTTGCGATATCACTATGGAGGATAATAATTTCTTCTGTGCCTTACCTTCTTCTGAGGAGGTTTAGACAACTTTGTTTGCAATTGGTCCCCCATTTACCAGAAATGCTGGGAAGAAATTGGAACCGACTTGGTTATCTTCATTCAAAATTTGTTTGCTCATCCACATCTTCTGAAATCAATCAATGGAACTAATATAGTTTTGATCCAAAACATGGTATTGAACTGCTTTCTCATTTTAGGCCTACAGGTCTAACAAATGTCACTTACAAAATTGTTACAAAAATTATCACTGCTAGATTAAAGAGCTTACTTCCTCGGTTAACTTCTTCACCCCAGGCCGTCAAATCATAGATAACCGTATAATTACAGCTGAGGTTAAAGGAAATGTGGGTAATTTGGCTCTTTTGTTTTGAAATTGGATTTTTTTATTCTTTTTGTCAATTGACCCAAGTTAGCGTTACATCCGGATTTTCGAATTTGTCTCAAACAGGTGTTTATTTTTTAGGAAATTTAGTAGGATTATAATAAGGAGTGTTCAATTAGATTAGGAAATTTTATTATAGGAGGCACAAGGGTGTAAAAAAGTCTATAAAGAGTAGATAGGGCAATTCTGTTGGTTTTTTTCTCAAGTATTCAATGAAGAGTAGTTCTTCCTATTTATTTCAGCTTTGGTTCTTTTCTTTGAAGTTTCAAAGAGTACAAGTTTGATCCTTTTTTGAATTATGACTCCTAAGAAGAAACTAGTGATTCATATCATGGAGCAAGAAATCAACAACAAAATACAAAAAAAGGTGGCAGAGTTGAGACCGCTACATTCTCATTCTAAGATAAGGAACAACAAATCCGACACATGTGCCGCTATTCATTCATTTTCATCTTCAAGACAACCATCCAGACCAGTTGTAGTTGTGGGTGGTGACCAGAAGCAATAAAAAATGGGTTTCAAGATTGAAATATCAAAGTTTCATGGAGGTTCCTCCATTTATTCTTTTTCATTATTAAGGTAATAAACCAAATTAGTTGTAGTTGTGGGTAGTGAACAGAAGTGGTGGAAAACAAATTTCAAGATTGATCTCCTAAAGTTTTATGAAGTGGTGGAAACCAAAACCTGCATTGCCATTCTCCTCAACAATATCAATTGAAAAAAAAAAAAAAACATGTTGATTGGAACAAACCTCCAATCAATGATGAAGTACCCATTGCTCAAGAGACAATATTTGTCACACTAGAGGCTTTAATAATATTATCTATATACAAGTCTATGAAGATCCACATTGGCAAGCATTTTTGCATTTAAAATGGTTAATAAAGGAAGAATTAAATTATTTAAAGATCAAGAAAAATATTTCAAAAGTTAAGATATGTATTGGAGATATTTCAATTCGCATTGGAGATTTACAGTATCGGTTATTTATCATAAAGTTAGAACAGAGAAGTATAACAAAAGCATAAAATCATATGTTGGCATCCTCCTAGATGGTAATATGAATTTGGGGTCAGATTCTCTCTAATTTGGGAGGGATGCAATACAAGATTTGACCTAATTGAGTAAACATTTACTAGGTTGGCTTTTGATAACTCATCTTAATTCATATTTACCAAGATAGCATCAATGTAGAATTTTTCTATCTATCTATCTATCTTGCTTTGCATTTACCAAGTTAGCATTACAATGGGATTTCCAAATTTGTCTTCAAATAGGACTTTCTTTTTTAGGAGAATTAGTATGATTCTAACAAAGAGTGTTCAATTAGATTAGAAAACTTTATTGTAGTAGGCATAAGGGTGTAAAGAAGTTTATATAAAGAGTAGTTAAGGCAAAGCTAGGGCAAACCTAAGGCAGTTCTATTGGTTTTTACCTTAATTGTTTAGTGAAGAGTTAAGACAGAGAATTCTCAAAGAACCATTGAACCTAAAAATCTTAAGCTATTAGGTGAGGTCCTTGAATAGGTAGATATTCTCTAACACGCCCCCTCACATGAAAGCCTATTGGGCTTGAAGTATGAACAAGTAAGGCCCACCCATACCTTGTGCTGAAACTTAATTAATTATAATGGGGGTGACGAGAATCGAACACTAGACCACTTGGTCAAAGTGGCTCTGATACCATCTCAAAGAATCATTTAACCTAAAACCTTAAGCTGTTAGGTGAAATCTTTGAATAGATTGATAATCTCTAACAAGAATTACTAATTTTTGGGGGGTTTGAATGATATCGGGACAGAAAAATATACCTGGGTTGTCATTTTCATGAAGCCAAAGGTAGCAAAGATGACACAAAAATGGTGATGGATAAAGGCAAACTAGAAAATTGGAAAATTTGGTTTTATCTCATGCAGGAAGAATGGTGCTGATTCAAAGTACAGTCACTCTCCCATCTTATGCAATATGCAATGTCAACTAAGTTGTTTTCACTTAGGCTATGTTTGGTTTGAAGGAAAAAGTAGGGAAAGGTAGGGAAACCTATACAAACCAAACCTTATATAGGTTTCCCTACTTTTTCCTTCAAACCAAACATAACCTTAGAGAATCCATTACACCCATCTACTTTATCATTGTTTGCACAAGGGGTAATTCACATGTGGCAAATATGGAAAACAAGTTGCAAAACAATGACGGACAATAAACCTTTTCAACCTCTTTCCGTGGTGTATGCAGCTTAGTCGCAAATAGAGTTAATATCATCTAATCTGAGTGATTCAAACTCTTCCACACTTTTGGAATCCTCTTCATTGTCACCTTCTACTTGGGAGAAACCTCCACCTTCCATGCTTAAACTTAATTTTGATGGGGCATTAAATAACTCACTAGAGGAGCAGGCTTTTTACTTAGAGATGCTAATGGTGAGCTTTGATGTGCACGATCTGTAAGGTTGCCTATAGGAGATCCTGTGGAAGTTGAAGCTCATGCAACACTTTTAGCTCTCAAGTTTGCTATGGATTTGGGGTGTCTTTTGTTATTCTTGAGGGAGATTGTGTACCTATTATTATGAACTCTAATTCCATTCCTCATAGGAGAATTAGAAACACTATTGAAGATTGCAAATTTCTCATGATCCCTAAGTTCTCTTTATTGGATTTTGCGGAGGTTTAGGTGGTGTTTGAAACAATGACATGGACACAATATATTCCATTTCGAAATGTGACACGCCTCTTCTCGTCGTTTGGTTGCATCGTGGTGTGGATTGAACCATACTATATTGTGGAACTGTCTACACCATATATATATATATTAACAAAGCGGTCAAGAAATTTTCTCTTTTTTTTTAATTTTTTTTATTTCATGTCATTTTTTTAAACAACCAATGAGATGCACTTTCCCAATGAGTCTGGATCTCCTGCCCACGAAAACTTTCCCCACATTTATTACAGCCATACATGGAGAACATCTCATCCTCTGCATAGTATTATGTAGGGGGAGATGTTCCCAATTTACGGGGGTAGTGTATTCTGGTAGGCGTGGGCAAAGTTCTAATAACCTAAATAATCTCTTCTCCTAAAATTTCTCCTAAACTATCTCCCCCGCTTTCTCCAAAATTATCTCTAATTCCTATTTATCTTCTAAATTATCTCTAATTCTTATTTATCTCCAAAATTATCCCTAATTTAGTAAAGAGTTTCTCTCCTAAATTATCTCTAATTCCTATTTATCCTCTCCCCTACTTTTTATCTATATCTATCTAAAGAAAGTTTGGATAAAAAAAAATTAAGAATTATTTAAACATTCTAACAAAATTATATAACAACTTTAAAATATTTATTAAAAACATAAAAAATAATTTTATATTTTTACAAAGTATATCACGAAATTATGTACTAACAATTTAAATTATGTTTTTTTTCAGATTATCAATTTAAATGTTTTTCAAATATTTAATAATATTTAATAGCTTTAAATAAATAAAATTCAAACAACAAAAAAATTAAATATTTTATAAATTACTTAAATATTTATCATTACTATATTTTAAATAATTAAAATAACAAAATTATCTAATAACTAATTTTATATTTTTAAAAAATATACCATGAAATTATGTACTAACAATTTAAATTATGTTTTTCCAAATCATCAATTTAAATGTTTTTCAAACATTTACATGGTGTTTGGAAACGTGGGCGCTTTTTGGGACCGATTTTCAAGAAAAAACGCCCATGCTTCCAAGACCCATTTTTCACAAAAAAAATGCTTCTACCACGTAGGCAGTGAGCAACACTATGTTGTTTGGTAAGGTGATTTTTATCACCGTTTTTCATGTCTGTGCTGACAGGTAAGCACCACATAGGATACACATCAGTCAACCATTGGGGAAACGGTTCACCGATGCATGAAACACCAAACCGATTTTTTAATAATCGGCTGAACCAAACAATGAGATACATGGGTGTTTGTTCAAACGCTTATGTGGATCCGACGTGGCACCGCTTTTTTGAAAAATGGCCGCGGTTCCAAACATACCCATAATAATATGTAATAGCTTTAAATAAATAAAATTCATATTTTATATATTATCTAAATATTTAAATAAATTAATATTATCATAACTATATTTTAAATAGTTAAAGTAACAAAATTATCTAATAGATAATTTTATATTTTTAAAAAATATATCATGAAATTATGTAAAATTCAAATAACAAAGAATTCTAAATACTTTATAGATTATTTAAATATTTAAGTAACTAGATATTTATCATAAATAGATTTTAAATAGTTGAAATAACAAAATTATGTAATAAATTAAAAAAAAATCTTTAAAGCAGAAAAATAATTATAACATAATATTGAAATTAATAAAATTTAATATATTACAAAATTAATAATGAAATTATGTAATAATAGTATTAATTATGATTTTATGGATAATTAAATTCCATAAATTACTAATATTTTAAAACTTAAATATTTTACATATTAATTAAGTATTTAAATAACTGGGCATTTTAAATAAACAAATATTTAACATTAATAGATTTTAAATAGTTAAAATAAAGAAAATATGTAATAAATTTAAAAATTTTCTGAGAAGTAGAAAAATAATTATAACATAATATTGAAATTAATAATAATTTAATATTTTTACATAATATTGTAAATAACTAATATCACTTATATCAAGTAAAAATTCGAGAAAATAACTCAAATAAATTAATATTTATTAATAGTAATTTAAGCTTCTAATATGTATTTATTATATAATTATATATACTAAAATTAATATGTATTGTATTTCAGTAATTATTTATTGTTTTTGTGATAAATGTATTTTCGATGATTATGTATAAATTTATTTTGTTTTTTTTATTTAATAGAAAACTTTCAATAATTATTGGAGATTAAACTACTATTAATAAAATTTTAAAATTTAATTTATTGTACTTATTGTATTTTTGTTATAACTTATTGATTAATATTTATTAGAGATTAAACTATCATTTGAGATTATACTATTTATTGACTAAGTTAATATATTTTTAGTAGTTATTTTATTTTTGTAAGTATTGTATTTTTCATTACCAATATATTTTCAATAATTATGTATTTTTTCTATAAATTTTCAATAATTATTGGAGATTAAACTATTGTTATTTATCAGAGATTAGACTATTAATTTAGCTGAAATTATGAGTGTTCATGAGTTGGTTCGGTTCGGTCGTAGGCTATTTGGCCAACCAAATTAACTTGGACGGGTTGGGGAGTTAGTAAGTTGAAACTGACATTTTGTGAAAACCGACCCACTCAAGTTGTATCGGTTTGGGTCAATTTTTTGGTTTGATCAATTGGTTCAAAAATTAGATTTATGATATTAAATATTTTAGACTAAGAAATATGGGAGACTTTCCACTTTTCCATATTAAAAATTATATTTAAAATATAAAATATTAATATATATCTATGGTTAGGTCATTCGATTTTGGTTGGTTTACAAATGGACAAAGTGAAATTGATCAAATTTGGTCGAATTGAGAAATTTTTAAACCAAAGTTGACTTAAAATACTAGAAAACCGACCAACTCAGGTTGAGTTGATCGGGTTGGTCAGTTTCATCAATTTGATGAATAAACCTAACTGAAATTAATTATTGTTATATGATTCTATTAGGGTCATTTACTAGAACACATCTTATAGTTTTACATATTTACTTAAACCTACCTTATAGTTTTCATTTAATTAAAACATCCCATATATTTTACAACTTATTTACTTAATCAACCTTTCATTAAGGAGTATTTATTTTTCCATTAGACCTAGGATTTTTTATTCCAAAAATACCCTTAACACTTTCTTTTGTATAGAAAACAAAATTAACCAAATATAGCTGATGTAGCGCGATTTAGCTGCTCCCCGCTGGAGGTGACCTAGTTTCCAGTTAGACGACAGACGAGGTTGATCTGCAAGGAGACGATCAGAGAACCCGGGGTGGATAGTCCGGCGAGGTTGCTCCGATGCTTAAGTTAGTATACTTGTTGCGAGCTGAAATAGCTTGAGAATATAGAGAGCTAGAGAGCAGAGAAATCACGCGTACCTTGTGCCCTCGGGGTTGGAGCCTTTAAATAGTGAAGTCCTCGCGGGTTTCGCGGAGCAGTTCCGGGATCCTCATTACGACGAGATCCGTTTCCGCGTTAATTAGGGGATAACGTTGCCAACTGATAAGGCTTATCTATTCCACCCGAACCAGGTGGGGAGGAAGATAAGGCTTATCGTTATGAGGCGTGATCCCGTAAAGTTCAGAATCTGATGGCGAGGTTTCCGAGGTCGTTAAGTAGTGGTCTGAGTCGGTATCCCCGAACTGATGCTCTTCAATCCCAAACTGGAGTGAACCCCGAAGTGCCTTGGGACCGAGGTGGTCCTGATGTGACCTTGTACTGAGGTGACCTCGTCCCGAGGTGACCCATGCCGAGGTGGCTTGATTATTCAAGTTCGATCTGTTACGGTCTGGGTATGTCGAGCTGAGTTGTCATATATTAGTCAGGTCGTGTCCACGTGTCCCCCTATTACTAGGTCGGGTCAAATCGCCCTTCATCAATTGCCCCCCACTCCCCGAGCCGGGGGTCCCAACCTGGTGCGGGGGAGTTCATGACAAGCCCAGGTAGATTTAGCACGAGGCCTAGGCAGTCTGTCGAGCGGATCAGCCGGTCGGACCTGTCCGAACCTTTGGCTTAACCAGCAATAGCCCAGGTCGCGTTGGGTGTACGCGCAGATGTTACGCTGTTTATGGACTCCACGGACGTCAAAAACACGCTTAATCGATTTCGTCCACGGGCGTCGTGCAACCGGTTTTCACGAGAACCGTTGGATCAAGCATATCTCATCCGTTGATCGCCTCGCGGTGAACTATAAATAGGGGCTGAGGGACCCCTCTTCTTTGCCAAAAATTCTGTGACTGAGCTCTCCCGAGGTCGCGTCGGAGTCTTTCAGCTCGCTCTTTCTTTGTATTCCGAGGTCGTTTTTCTTTTGGTGAGTTCATTTTTTCTTAGTTTGTTCTCCTTTGTTATTCTTGTTTTAATCATGTCTAGTTCTAGCATAGATAGGCTCCTAGGTGATTCTAGTGAGCTCGAGGGTGCCGAGGTGCAGTCCTCGGTTCCCACTGGCGAGGTCAGCTCCTCGCTAGGTAGCTCTCCCCTTCACCCCTTAGAGGAAACTTCCTTACCTGAAGTTGGGCCATCTCGGCTTGAGGAGCCCGAAGCTTGGGGGAAGGGACCGACCTGCAGAGAGGAGATCCCATCTTCTTCTCGGGGTTGTGATCCAGATGACTTCAGTCCTTCTACCATGACCTCGGATAAGCTACTACCTTTGGTAGCTCGCTACCGTCTCCCTAATAGTTTAGTTTTTAGCGTTCCCCTAGGTCAATACCCTTGGGCTCACGATCACCATGAGCTCACAGTTTTCGAAGAGCAGCTCGTGGCCGGGCTGCGCTTCCCGCCCATCCCTTCATTATAGAAATAGTCAAGTTTTTTAACATCACTATCGACCAACTTCACCCGAACTCAATCCGGACTATAGTAGGTACCATCTCTTTGTTCCACAATTACAACCAACCTCTGTCCTTAGACGTCTTTAGCTCGATCTGTTTAATTAAAAAGAATTCCGCTTGTCTGCGCGGGGACATCCAACAAAGTTACTATATCTCTCCTTGGCCCGAGTTTAAAATCCTGTTCGGTAGCCCGAACAAAGTGCCGGCCTGGAAGAGAAGGTACTTTTTTGTTCGGAATCATGAGGGATGGCCTTTACCGGCTCACTGGAGGGTGGCTATCAAAGATCCCGGGGTGAGCTTAGACATAGAGACTAGGGCAGTTGTTAACTCTTGGAGGGACCTCGGCCTGGAGATGAAAGATTTCTTGGCAGAGGAGAAGCTTGTGCGAGCTAGACTGAGCCCTCCTGGTAGGTCTTCACCTCGGTACATACTTACTTTAAGTTTTCCTTAGTTTGTGACTAAACTTTTCCTTTCTTCTTGCAGTAGCCATGCCAGAGGTCGATGCTGAGAACCTTCTAAAGAGCTTCCAGAGAGGAGGGAAGAAAAGGAAGGCTTCGAAGAAGTCTCATCGGGAGGCTGGTCCTTCTGCCCCTGTTCCATCCGAGGTTATCGAACCGGAGCCGATCTCCGCCGAGCTCCCGGAGAAGGAGGAGGCCCACCCTCGGCCTCCTGTTGTGGACCTAGACGAAGACCAGGAGGAAAGCAGTCTTCCTCATGAACCGGGGAGCACTTCGGCACCCGAGCCTCAGCTCCCAAAGGACAGTATAATGACCCCTCGGCTCAGGCTGCTCAAGAGCAAGGATGTCATTTTTCTAGCTAAGGTCGCAGAGTGGGCTGACATGCCTACGAGTCAGCTCGGAGGTCGAGCTGCTAGCTATTGCATGGTGGTGAGTACTTTTACTTTACACTTTGTTTCCTTGTCTTCCTTTAAGTATACTTACCTTTGATCCCTTTGTTAGGTGAACTCCACCATTCATTCGTTGGTTTACCAATCTGAAATCCGCCTGAAGCAAGCTCGGGAGGCCGAAGAGAAGGCATGGAAACTTTACCGCGAGCTGGATATAGCTCGAGGTGAGGTTCTTCGAGCTAAAAAAGGAGCTCGGAGTCAACAGGAGCTGATCCTAGCGCTGACCGAGGAGAAGGGGAAGCTTTAACGGGAAAATGAGAACCTTGAAGCAATGATTTGGGAGCGCACCGAGATCTTTGAGGCCGCCATACAAGAAGCGTGGGCTGAAGAGAAGAAGCATGCCATCGAAACCTTCAAGGAGTCTCCGGAGTTCCACTACCTCCAAGTCGAGTATGGATCGAGCTCGTATCGTTCTAGCTTCAAGCTGTGCAAATATCTGATGCGACAGAAATTTCTTGAACTAGACCTCAGGGTTGTTTCCATGTCCGACCTTACTCCCAAGGTGGTGAAGGTGGAAAATGAAGAACCTGGCTCCTCCGAAGAGGAAAGTGACAATGAAGTCTCAGAGTCGTGTCCGTCAAGTCGGGAGGACGCGGAGGAGGATCGTATGGAGACCAACCTACCTGGCAGTCCGGATGCTTGATCTTTTCTTTCTCCTTGGACTATTTTGATGTACTCCCTGAGCCTCTGAGCTCGGGTTATAGTGAAAGTTTTTTGCTTTTTCTTCTCTCTTGTACTTAACATCTTCACATTAAATGAAAACATTTTGACTTTGTGTGCAAAATTTTCCAAGTGTGAGCAATTTCCGAACTGGAGAACTAAACTAAACAGATGTAGGAATATCTAAAAATGTTTTTAAGTGTTGGTTACCCTTAATTGTCAAGCTACCAAGCTGGACTACTAGTAGGGGTAACCTCGCATGATGTACGCCAAGGTGTATGGACATTGTAGGGTATCTACCCGACCTGTCTGCACACAGGCTACTCAAATGCCAGTTGTCCCTTAGAGATAGCGGGTTCAACCTATTATTATATGCCAAACTGGGCTAGACATCGTAAGGTTTATACCCAAACTGTCTATGCCTTAAGCGTGGGGAGTGATTTGCCCATGCCGAGGAGGTGACTAGGACTTATTTTCCGATGCCAAGGAGGCGAATAGGACTTGTCTGCACATGCCGAGGAGGCAACCGGGACTTATTTGCCCATGCCGAGGAGGCAACTGGGACTTGTCTGCCCATGCCGAGGAGGCGACTGAGACTTATTTGCCCATGCCGAGGAGACAACTAGGACTTGTTTGCCCATGGCGAGGTCTTATGTCAGCTCGGCATCATGGCCCTTGGGCTTCTAGGAGTGACTCGCAGTCCTCTCTCTAGTTCGGGGATCACAGGTAGTATCGCCTTAGGTTGCCGATGTTCCACGCTCGAGGTACCTATTTTCCTTCTAAGGTTTCGAGCTCATACATGCCTTCCCCGAGTACCCGCCTTACTCGGTACAGACCTTCCCAGTTCGGTCCGAGCTCACCGACGCCGGGCTTAGGTACCATAACTTTTCAAAGAACTAGGTCGCCGACATGGAAATGTCATTTCTAGACCCGAGCGTTATAGTACCGAGCCACTCTCTACTGGTAGGCTGCAGTCCGAATGTATGCCAGGTCCCGTACTTCTTCCACCAGGTCGAGTTTGGTATGGAGCTCGTCGTTGTTTGTTTCCTCGTTGTAGGCCTCCAAGCGTAGTGTTGGCACATCGATCTTTACTAGGATCACCGCTTCCATGCCGTAGGTGAGGTTGAAGGGGGTCTCACCCGTGGCGGTCTTGACGGTGGTTCGGTAGGCCCATAACACACTAGGCAGCTCGTCTACCCACAGTCCTTTAGCTCGGGCTAAGCGAGCCTTCAGTCCACAGAGTATGGCTCTGTTCGTGACCTCTTCTTGCCCATTTGCCTGAGGGTGTGCCACCGACGTGAAGTTCTGTTGTATCCCCATCTTGGTACACCAATTCTAGAACTTGATGTCCTCGAACTGTTTTCCGTTGTTGGAGATAAATACTCGAGGTAGCCTGAAGTGACATACTATATTCCTCCAAAAGAAATTTTGTATGTTGCGGGATGTAATCGTTGTTAGGGGTTCCGCCTCCACCCACTTCGTGAAGTAATCCACTGCTACCACCAGGAATCTCCTCTGTCCAGTCGCTGGTGAGAAAGGGCCAAGAATGTCGATTCCCCACTGTGCGAAGGGCCACGAGTTGGTGAGATATTTGAGGTCGGCAGCATGCCAGTGGTGGATGTTGGCATGCCTTTGACATTTATCACACTTCTTCACGAGCTCAAGTGCGTCTACCTTCATTGTGGGCCAATAGTACCCCTGTCGCAGTGCTTTCTGCACGAGAGCCCTACCCCCCAAGTGTCCGCCACACAAGCCTTCATGAGTGTTGCGGAAAATGAGCTTGGCCTCTGAGGGTCGCAAGCAACGCAAGTAGGGGAGCGTGAAAGATCTCCGGTACAGCTGTTCGTCTATAATGACGCACTTCGCTGATTGGTGCTCTACCCTTCAGGTCGCATTGCGATCTGCAGAGAGGGTCCCATGAAGTAGATAGCTCGCGAGTGGGTCAATCCAGCTCAGCTCTGCTTGTACTACAGGAGCGACCTCTCCTGCCCCCTCGAGAATGCTAGGCCGAGGCAGGTCCTCTACGTACACGGTCCTTATTGTGTTACTACTTCGCCAAATAAGCAGCCATGGTGGGGTCGCGGGCTTCATACTCGTCGTTGATCTGGTTGATCATGAGCTGGGAGTCGTTGTAGATGATGAGATGTTTGGCCTTTGCTTCTTTCACTAAGGCAAGCCCGGCTATTAACGCCTTGTACTCTGCTTCGTTGTTGGACGTTGCAAATCTGAACCGGAGCGTGTATTCCAATTTCACCCCGCTTGGTCCATACAGAATTATGCCCGCTTTGCTTCCTTGCTGGTTGGACGAGCCGTCAATATTGGGGATCCAGGGCTCTTCATCCCAAGTCGGGCTTGCTCGAACTGGGATTGGTGTCACGCTGGTTGATGCTTCCTCCGTGTGCTCGAGCTCGGCCAGTTCGGGGGTTGCGGTGCTGAACGTGCATTCTGCCATGAAATCGGCCAAGGCTTAGGCCTTAATCGCCGTCCGAGGTTCATACTAGATGTCGTACTCACTGAGTTCGATGGCCCATTTCATCAGTCTGCCAGACACCTCGGGCTTGAGTAGGATTTGCCTCAGAGGTTTGTTGGTGAGGACGACAACGGTGTGGGCTTGGAAGTACGGACGAATCTTCCGAACTGCTATGACTAGTGCGTATGCTAGTTTCTCGATCTCTGGATACCTCGTTTCAGCATCCTGCAAAATTTTACTAACATAGTAGATGGGCCGTTAGACCCGATCTACTTCATCACTCGCAGAAAGGTACAGCTTTAAAATATCCCCTTCCTCGGGTCGGGTCAAAACCGGGATACTAACTAGGTATTTTTTTAGCTCGTCAAAGGTGAGCTGGCAATATGTGATCCACTCAAAGTCTTTACTTTTCTTAATAGCCTTAAAGAAAGGCAAGCAGCGATCCGCCAATTTAGACATGAAGCGGCTCAGAGCGGCTATACAACCGTTCAGCCTCTGAACCTCCTTCAATTTGCAAGGTGGCCTCATATCTTGGATGGCCTTTATTTTCTTGGGGTTAGCTTCGATGTCATGTCAGTTGACTATGTAGCCTAGGAATTTACCCGAGGTGACACCGAAGATGCACTTGTTAGGGTTTAGTTTCATGTTATACCTACGCAAAATTTCAAAGACACTTTGCAAATCATTCATTAAAAATTTTGAAAACTGGGTCTTAACGACCATATCATCTACATAGCATTCAACCTTGTTGCTGATTAACGGCTTAAAAATTCTATTTACAAGTCTTTGGAAGGTCGCCCTGGCATTTTTTAGTCTGAAGGGCATAACCTTGTAACAGTATAGTCCAAGCTCGGTTGTGAAGGCTGTTTTTTTCTCATCAGTAGGGTCCATCCTGGTTTGGTTGTATCCCGAGTACTTATCCAAAAAGCTTAGCAACTCGTGCCCTGAGGTCGTGTCCACTAGATGGTCGATCTTGGGTAGCGGGAAACAATCCTTTGGGCAAGCTCGATTTAGGTCGGTATAATCGACGCACATGCACCATTTACCGTTGGCCATTTTTACCAGGACTGGGTTAGCTACCTAGCTCGGGTAATGGACCTCCCTAATGAAATTGGCTGCAAGGAGCTTCCCGACCTCCTCGTCGACTATTCTCCAGCGCTCTGGGGTGAGGTTGCAATTTTTCTGTCTAACGGGCATGACTAAGGGATCAGTGTTTAACTTGTGAGTTAAGATTCTGGAATCTATGTCGGGCATATCTGCCGCGGACCAAACAAATACATCTAAATTTTTAATTAAAAAACTTACCAGCTGAGAGCGGAGCGGTTCCTCGATCGAAGCACCGATCTAGAGAGTCTTAGCTAGATCATTTGCTGAGACCGGGATATGGATCATCTCTTCCGTTAGTGTAGCTCGCTCTTCGGCGTACTCCATAGGTCGCTCAAGCTCGATGTCAGCCGCTAGATTGGCTTTTCCCTTGGGGGCATCAACACGTAGCACTTGCGAGACTCGAGCTAGTCGCCTCGCACAACCCCTACTCCATAGTCCGTTGGGAACTTCATGGCCAAGTAGTTGGTGGACACCACCGCGCGTAGTGTGTGGGTAATAGGCCGACCTACTATGGCGTTGTACGGGGAGGGAGTTGCGACCACTAGGAATGTGTGCTCGAACCTTGCAATGTTGGGCCACATGCCGACCTTTATGGGTACTGAGACTCGCCCAAGAGGTCTGACCTCTTGCTGAAACCTACCAGGGGAGTATCTGTCGACTTGAGACCGCTTTCTTGGAGCTGGAGCTTGTTGTAGGCGTCCTTGAACAGAATATCGGCCGAACTGCCCAAATCCACTAAGACGCGCTTGACTTCAAAGTCGTTTATCCTCAACTTTATTACCAGTGCATCATCATGGGGGTACTGGATCCCGCACGCATCATCTTCTGTGAAGTAAATGGGATCTTCAAGCCTAGGTCACTTCGGTGGATTCTGGTCTTCATTTTCTAGTTCGCAAACTGAAGCTTTACTCGCTGTTGAGGTGTAGCCCGCGATGATGGACCCACCAGTAATCATGTTGATTACTCCGCGGATCGACCTTTCTTCTGGTAACTTCCTCTGCGGCTACTCATTCTGCCTACTACTGGACTCGGGAGCATTTCTTCTTTTCTCCTCCTGTCGATCTGCTTGGTTCTTATTTTCTTTTTGTATGAAATTTTTTAGGTATCCACAACGGATGAGTTATTCGATCTCGTCGCGGAGGTTTTTGCAATTTTCGGTACTATGACCGTGATCTTTGTGAAAGTGACAATACACGTTCCTGTTTCTGGTGGTGGGGTCCCCCCTCAACCGAGGTGGCCACTTGACGTAGGAGGAGTCTTTGATTGCCATAAGGATTTCTCCTCGCTTCGTGTTGAGAGGTGTGCAGCTTGTCCATTCAACTGGCGGAGTTCAGGAACACTGACCTGACCTGTGAAATTGTGAAGGAGATCGGCTCCCAAACTTGTTTCCTCCCCTAGTCGGGGACTTGCTTTTTCTTCGCTTGCTGCCACCATTACCTGCGCTGTCACCTTCTCTTTTCCTCTTTTCTACTGGATTCTCGGTCTTTTGGTTCATCTCTTCCTCGGTTCCGATGAACTGATCGGCGAGCTTGAGGAATTCTGTGATGTCCTTTGGCTTATTGACCACCACATGCCACTTAAATGCTTTGTGTGTTATACCTTTCTTCACCATCGTAAGCCTCACTACTGGATCTAGATCGAGGACCTACAAGCAAGTGTCGTTGAAGCGTTTGATATAGCTTTTAATTGACTCCCCTTCTCTCTGAACTATGTTTAGGAGGCTTTCTTGGGACCTCGAACACTTCTTACTGGTGATGAAGTGCGAGGTGAACAACTCTACGAACTGCGCCCAACTTCTGATCGTCCCTAGCGCGAGGTTCCTGTACCACGTGCGAGTTACTCCCTTAAATGTTGTGGAGAAGGCTACGCACATGCAGGACTCGTCAGCCCCAGCTAGGTGCATCTGGGACTGGAAGGAGTCTACATGATCATTTGGATCGAATGATCCGTCGTACTTGTCCAGAGGAGGCATTTTAAAATCTTTTGGCATTGAGGCCGCCAGGAGCTCGGAGGATAGAGGTGACAACCCGAACAGGAGAGGAGTCGTCTTAGCGGCTGCTGAGCTCGCCTCTTCTTTACCTTTTGCTTGCTCTGGCTAGCTGGGCCCGACAAGCTGACTATGAGCTGTAGTTCGGCGTGCCTTGCGACGCCTTTGTTGCTGCTTCTTGACCGGCTCCGCATTAGTGCTGCTGACTTCTGTATGATCGGGTATCATTCTGACGCGAAGTGGCTATGGGTGCTGAGGCTGGCTACCATGAATGGAAGGGCTTTGCTTTGAGTCCGCAGCCAAGGGTCCGAACCGGTTGCCTGCGAGTGAGCCCTCTTGATAAGAAGGCCGAGGTAACATGGCCCTAGCGGGTTGAGTATTTCCTAATCTGTTCAAGTTCTGTGAAGCGGGTGGAGTGATCTGCCTGTCCCTCCTACCACGGGATGAGACCTAGCTCCCGAGAGGAACTGGGACCTGGGAGGTCTCACCTCGGCGGGAAGGGCGAGTGTTCTGCTGATGGGGTTGATTCTGCTGCACTACCGGGTGCTGAGGTGGGATCGGCTGCTGACTCTACTGCAGTGGAGGGAACTTTTGCTGGTACTGTTGCTGGTAGAAATGATGGAGAACTTTTTGTTGATAGTGCTGGAACTGTTGGACCTGTTGCATTTGGACCTGAATGGACCGAACGCAGTGTACTAGGTCGTCAAGCTGGGATTGCCCGACACCAGGGAGAACCACAGATGGTTCAACGATGTCGCGCCGACTATAGGAGGGAGCGGCGCGTTCACTTGTGTAGTCACTTGGGGCATGGTCAGCATTGGGACCTCAGCCGCAGTAAGCGGTATGGTAAACTGACCTATGCAAATAGACGGGATCTAAGACTGCCCCCGGAGATATTCGCCTCATTGTTTTGTCCGGCATTGCTGTTGTTATTGGTGGAAAAGGCTTTCCTGTAGCGTTTCCCACAAATGGCACCAAATGATGTAGCGCGATCTAGCTGCTCCCCGCTGGAGGTGACCTGGCTTCCAGTCAGACGATGGACGAGGTTGATCTGCAAGGAGACGATTAGAGAACCCAAGGTGGATAGCCCGACGAGGTTTCTCTGATGCTTAAGTTAGTATACTTGTTGCTAGCTGAAATAGCTTGAGAATATAGAGAGCTAGAGAAAAGAGAAATCACGCGTACCTTGTGCCCTCGGGGTTGGAGCCTTTAAATAGTGAAGTCCTCACGAGTTTTGTGGAGCAGTTCTGGGATCCTCGTTACGACGAGATCTGTTTCCGCATTAATTGGGGGATAACGTTGCCAACTGATAAGGCTTATCTATTCCACCCGAACCGGGCGAGGAGGAAGATAAGGCTTGCCGTTATGAGGCATGATCCCATAAGGTTCGGAATCTAATGGCAAGGTTTCCGGGGTCGTCAAGTAGTGGTCTGAGTCGGTATCCCCGAACTGATGCTCTTCAATCCTGAACTGGAGTGAACCCTGAAGTGCCTTGGGACTGATGTGGTCCTGATGTGACCTTGTGCCGAGGTGACCTCCTCCCGAGGTGACCCATGCCGAGGTGGTTTGATTATCCGAGTTCGATTTGTTGCGGTCTTGGTATGTCAGGCTGAGTTGTCATCTATTAGTCAGGTCGTGTCCACGTGTCCCCTATTACTAGGTCGGGCCAAATCGCCCTTCATCAATAGCCTTGTCTGTGTCTTATAAAGGTCAAAAATGGTATTTTTATTTTTATTTTCATTTGATTAAATTTATTTAAATGAACAGTAGGGTCAACTTTGTCATTTTCCACTATCATCTAATGGAAGATTGATTAAATCCATTGTAAATTATAAGTGGTGTTTTAGTAAAATGCTAACTATAGGGTACATTTTAGTAAATCCATGAAACTATAAGGGTATTTTAGTAAATGACCCCTTTCTATTATTTATCTTTCGCTTAATAAATCCAGTGCATCGCACGGGCCCCCGCTAGTATATATATTAAAACAAAGCGATCAAGAAGTTTTCTCCTTTTTTTTGTTTTTTTATTCCATGTCATTTTTGAAACAACCAGTGAGATGCACTTTCCCAATCACCTAAATAATCTCTTCTCCTAAAATTTATCCTAAACTACCTCCCCCGCTTTCTCCATAATTATCTCTAATTCCTATTTATCCTCTCTCCTACTTTTTATCTATATCTATCTAAAGAAAGTTTGGATTAAAAAATTTAAGAATTATTTAAATATTATAACAAAATTATATAATAGCATTAAAATATTTATTAAAAATACAAAAAAAAATTAATTTTATATTTTTATAAAATATATCCCGAAATTATGTACTAACAATTTAAATTATGTTTTTTCYGGATTMTCAATTTAAATRYTTTTYAAATATTTAATAATATGTAATAGCTTTAAATAAATAAAATTCAAATAAAAAAGTTAAATATTTTATAGTTTATTTAAATATTTAAATAACAAAATATTTATCATAACTATATTTTAAATAGTTAAAATAACAAAATTATCTAATAAATAATTTTATACTTTTACAAAAATATATCACAAAATTATGTACTAACAATTTAAATTATGTTTTATTTGGATCATCAATTTAAATGTTTTTTAACATTTAATAATATATAATAGCTTTAAATAAATAAAATTAAAAGAACAAAAAGTTTTAAATATTTTATAAATTATTTAAATATTTAAATAACTAGATATTTATCATAACTAGATTTTAAATCGTTAAAATAACGAAATTATGTAACAAATTTAAAAATTCCTTTAAAGCAAAAAAAATAACTATAACATAATATTGAAAGTAATAATAATTTAATATAATACAGAATTAATAATGAAATTATGTAATAATAGTAAAATATATGATTTTATGGATAATTAAATTCCATAAATAACTAATATTTTAAAATTTAAATATTTTACATATTATTTAAGTACTTAAGTAACTGTGTATTTTAAATAACAAAATATTTAACATAACTAGATTTCAATTAGTTAAAATAAAGAAATTATGTAATAAATTTAAAAATTTTTGAAAAGTAGAAAAATAATTATAACATAATATTGAATTAATAATAATTAATATTTTTTAAATAATATTGTAAATAACTAATTTCACTTATATCAAGTAATAGTTCAAGAAAACAACTTTCAAAAAATTAATATTTATTAATAATAATTTTAAACTCTTAACCTGTATTTATTATATAATTATATAT
Organism: Nelumbo nucifera; assembly: GCF_000365185.1. Next base: position 1,459,427 of record NW_010729110.1, on the reverse strand, counting down.
ACTAAAATTAATATTTATTGTATTTCAATAATTATTTATTGTTTTTGTGATAAATGTATTTTGGTTATGTATAAATTTATTTTGTTTTTCTATTTAATAGAAAACTTCCAATAATTATTGGAGATTAAACTACTATTAGTGAAATTTTTAAATTTAATTTATTGTACTTATTGTATTTATTATATTTTTGTATTTTTTGTATAACTTATTGATTAATATTTATTAGAGATTAAAYTATTATTTGAGATTATACTATTTATTGACTAAGTTAATATATTTTTAGTACTTATTGTATTTTTGTAATTATTGTATTTTTTTCATTATCAATATATTTTCAGTAATTGTGTATTTTTGCTATAAATTTTCAAAAATTATTGGAGATTAAACTATTGTTTTTTATCAGAGATGAAACTATTAATTTTGCTGAAAATATGAGTGTTCATGAGTTGGTTCGGTTCAGTTGTAGGCTATTTGGCTAACCAAATTGGCCTGGTCAGGTTGGGGAGTTGGTCAAATAAAACCGGTTGACCTTTTTGTGAAAACCGACCCACTCAAGTTGTATCGGTTTGGGTCGATTTTTTGGTTTGGTTAGTCAATTCAAAATATTTAAACTTAAAAATTCAATTTAATTTTAAAAATTATAGTGAAATTATTAAAAATAGATTTATGAAATAAAACATTTTAGACAAAGAAATATGGGAAATTTCCCACTTTTCCATATTAAAATTTATATTTAAAGTAAAAAGTGTTAGTATATATTCATGGTTAGGTCATTCGATTTTGGTTGGTTTACAAATGGCCAAAGTGAAATTTATCCAACTTAGTTGAATTGGAAAAATTTTGAACCAAAGCCGACCTAAAATAATAGAAAACCAACCAACTCGGGTCGAGTTGATCGAGTTGGTCAGTTTCATCAAGTTAATGAATAAACCTAACTGAAACTAACTATTGCTATTTTTGTATTACAAAAAAATTATTAAAAGTAGTATATAAAATATAAATAATTATTAATTATTTAAAAAGTTAAAAATATAAAACAATTATATACTCTTATGTGATTTTATTAAGGTGATTTACTAGAACACATCTTATAGTTTTACATATTTACTTAAACATACCTTATACTTTTCATTTTATTAAAACATCCCATATATTTTACAACTTATTTACTTAATCAACCTTTCATTAAGGAGTGTTTATTTTTCCAGGCCCATGATTTTTTATTCCAAATATACCCTTAACACTTTTTTTTACAAAAAACAAAATTAACCAAATATAGCTAATAGAGTGGTTGCCCGTGTCTTATAAAGGGAAAAATGGAATATTTATTTTTTTTCTTTTGATTAAATTTATTTAAATGAATATTAGGGTCAACACTATCATTTTACACTTTCTTCTAATGGAAGATTGATTAAATCCATTGCAAATTATAAGTGATTTAGTAAAATTTTAACTATAGGATAGATTTTACTAAATCCATGAAACTATAAGGGGTATTTTAGTAAATGACCCTTTCTATTATTTAGCTTTCGTTTAATAAATCCTGTGCATCGCATAGGTCCCCGCTAGTATATATATTAAAACAAGGTAGTGAAGAAATTTTCTCCTTTTTTTGAATTTTTTATTTTTTTATTCACTGTCATTTTTTAAAGAACCAATGAGATGCCCTCCTTCCTCATAAAAGTTATCTCAAATCTCTCTCTCTCACCCACACATTCCCAACAATCTCCTCTCTTAAAATTTATCCTAAACTATCTCTCCCACTTTCCCTAAACCATCTCCAATTCCTATTTATCTCCTAACTTATCTCTAATTTACTAGAGAATTTCTCTCCAAATTATCTCTAATTCCTATTTATCCTCTTTGCCACTTTTTATCTATATCTTTCTAAAGAAAGTTTAAATTAAAAAATTAAAGAATTAATTAAATATTTTCATAGATTATATAATAACTTTAAAATATTTATTAAAAATACAAAAAAAATAACAGATTTAATAATATTCATATTAATAATAGTTTATATTTCTACAAAATTCATCATGAAATTATGTACTAACAATATAAATTATGATTTTCTAGATTATTCAAATTAAATGTTATTCAAATAATAGAAATTTAACATTAAAAAATAAAATGTTATTTCAATAACTAAATATATTAAATAATAAAATACTAAAAAATAGATAAATAATTATATAGACAATATTTAATTATTTAAGTATTTCAATAACTAAATATCTTAAATTCAAATAACGAGTCTTTTAAATATTTTATATATTATTCAAATATTTAAATAACTAAATATTATAACTAATGAAATATATAACATAACTATATTTTAAATAGTTAAAATAACAAAATTATGAAATAAAATAAAAAAAATCTTAAGATAATAAAAACATAACATAATATTCAAATTAATAATAATTTAATATTTTTACAAAATTAATAATGAAATTATGTAATAATAGTATACGCTTTAAAATATTTATTAAAAACTCAAAAAATAATTATAATATATTTAATAATATTCATATTATTAATAGTTTTATATTTTTACAAAATTTATCACAAAATTATGTACTAACAATATAAATTATGATTTCCAAATTATTCAAATTAAATTTTACTCAAATAATAGAAATTTAACATTAAAAAATAAAATATTATTTCAATATTTCAATAACTAAATATCTTAAATAATAAAATACTAACAATGGCTAGATAATTATATAGAAAAGTATTTAATTATTTAAATATTTCAATATCTAAATATCTTAAGTTCAAATAATGATTATTTTTAAATATTTTATATATTACTTAAATATTTAAATAACGAAATATTTAACATAACTATATTTTAAATAGTTAAAATAACGAAATTATGCAATAAAATAAAAAAACTTAAAATAAAAAACCATAGAAAAATATTCAAATTAATAATAATTTAATATTTTTACAAAATTAATAATGAAATTATGTAATAATAGAATAAATGATAATTTTATAGATTGTTAAATTCAATAAACAATTAGAAATTTAAATTTTAAATATATTATTTAAATACCTAAATAATATTTTAAATAACCAATTTCACTTATATCGATTAATAACTCTAGAAAAATAACTTTCAAAAATAATATTCATTAATAATAATTTTAATATCTTAATCTATATTTATTACATATTTAATATACTAATATTAATATTTATTGTATTTTTAGCAATTATTTATAATTTTTTAATTATGTATAAATCTATATATGTTTTGTTATTTAACAGAAAATTTTTAATAATTATTGGATATTAAACTACTGTTATTTAACTTTTTAAATTTAATTTATTATACTTATTTTATTATTGTATTTTTGTTGTACTTTATTTTCATTATCAATATATTTTCAATAATTATGTATTTTTTTGCTATAATTTTTTAATAATTATTGGAGATAAACTATGCTTTTATATTAGAGATTAAAATATTAATTTAGATAAAATTAGGAGTGTTGATCACAGCCTAGTTTAGTTCAGTTGTAGGATATTTGGTCAACCAAATCGATATGGTCAGATTAGGGAGTTGGTTACCAAAAATCTACTAACCATTAGTGGAAACCAACTAAATTGAGTTGTATTGGTTTGGGTTGATTTTTGGTTTGCTCAATTGGTTTAAAACATTAAATTGAAAATTTAAATTTAGATTTTAAAATGACATTAACATTATTAAAAAAATATTAATATAAAATATTTGAGACTAAGAAATATGGGAATTTCCCCACTTTCCCATATTAAAAAAAATTATATTTAAAATATAAAAATATTAATATATATTTGTGATTGGGTCATTCGATTTTGGTCAATTTACAAATGGACACAACGAAACTGATCCAATTTCAACCAGAAATATACCTGAGCAATTTGGGTTGAATTGGTCGGGTTGGTTGTTTTCATTAGTTCGATGAACAAGCTTTGCTAAAATAAATTATTGTTATTTTTGTATTGTAAAAAGTTATTAAAAGTATTATAAAATATAAATAATTAATAATTATTTAAAAAGTTAGAAATATAAAACATTTGTATACTTTTATGTGTTTTATTGTTTAACTTCCCTTAACAAATCCCATGCATCGCACAGGTTCCCGCTAGTGTCCATAGTTAAATCTTGTGGACCTTTCCACACCACGGTGGCCAGTTTCAAGATTAATGATTCCTTACTTCGTACAATGCATTTTACCAAAACTTGCTAATTCCAGAAACGGTGATTCTAAAATCATTGACCTTTCCTTTTAATAAATTCTATAATTTGTATAAAAATTATCATTTGTTATAAAATTATTTGATTTGATAAAAAATATTACTCTTGGCAATTTACTAATTTTAATATATTTGTGAATTATTTTATATTAATTTTTATAATATTTTATTACTCTTGTGTGATTTATTATTGCTTTTTTAACAAATGGTTTAAACTAATTAACTTAACTATTCATATTATATATAAATGCATTAATTTTTATTTTCATGGTTAAATTATATTATTTTATTTATAATGTATATTGATTAAAAAAATAGAATATTGTTTATTCTTGGTTAACAACATAGATCATCTCACACGTAGGTGAGATGCATGGAATCTAAACATATAGTGTGAATTGAACTACACCACACCTTGAATGCCTATGAGGATGTGGTGTGGTTTAGTCCAAGGTTCAAAATATTGATATAGGCCAATATGCCAAATGGGGTGTATCGGCCATTCAGTCTGCATCGAAGCTCACCTTCATTTTTTTTTCTCTCAAACTAGTTAAAGGGGGTCGGTTTAAGGCTTGTCTACCCCCTGAAATAGGTGGGACCCCGAAACACTATGTGTAGGGCGTACTGGAGGGGCCTTGATACGTTGCAATATTTCGAACATTGGTTCAATCCACCCATTTTTGTCCACATTGCAGAACAACTGTCCTATTGTGACATGATGTGGATGTGTCCATGCCACGGGTGTGGTGTGGATGAGAATACACCACCCAATTTCTCATTATCACCGGAGAACACCTTCTTTTTTTTTTTTTTTTGGAAAATGGAACACCCTCTCAATCAATCTAACCAAACGCGCTCTTTCTATTTGCAATCTTTTCATTTGTTTTACTTCTGTAGAGTTCACATCTGCACCCCACAACACATCCCTGCCGACGCTGCCGTGTATTGGGAACATTTCCCAATGATGACATCATCGGTTCTGGTCATCATCCGTAGATGTTCCAAATATAAGGCAGGAATGTGTTGTGAAACGTTGTAGGGCACAGATCTGAACTCACTTCTGTAATTCCATGCTGAATGGTTAATGAATAGGGCCATATCCAACCACTTCGGCTTCGTAGAGCAAATCCCATTCAAACAACTTTTATAGCCTTGCATTGAGAATATTCCTTGTTTATTTGCTTTATTTCATGGGGAGATTTTCCCAAGGATAGTTGGAACGGTGTGGGCACAGGGCTTGATCTCGTGCCCAACACCATTATTGATGTGACTTCCACCTGAGAAGTGACCAGAAAAAAAACGCTGATGCAGTAGATGTAACTTCCAACCTGATCCACCTGATCCGACATCATTAGGTGATGATAAGTGATGCTTACAAAGGATATGTAAAGGACTTGATCCTCGCGGGCCTAAATCCAGATCCAGTATAGCCTCACTGCTCTCACAGCCCAATTTCTCAAAACCACGAGCCCACTTCCTTCTCAACTCCCAACGGCCCAACGGCATTTGACACAAAGTGTCCACCTCGACCTTTCAAGTTTCAATACCCCAGCGAAAACGGATGGTGTTGACGAGTGACGGATACCCCAACGTCAACAGTCAACACTGACTATCCATTTTATTTTAAAGAGGTCTTTTAGCTCAAGTTCTGTGGTTGATGAAATGGTGACCAGTGATTTAGGAATTAAAAAAAAACACACACACGTATACAAGAATTGGGCATAAACAATCTGTTGTTCCATCCGAAGAATAGAGAAAAGCGCCTCACAGGCACACCCATCGTGCATTGAGAACATCTAGCGTGAATGATAATACATAGACACGGGAGATGTTCCCAAAGCACGGTTCAGTGTGCGTTATTGGATGGTCTGAGTTTTGTCCTTTTTATAATTGTTTAAGTTGATTCTGTTGGTACGAGATGGAACATAATTAGTTGGGGAGGGAGAGTTCCAGTTTTGTCCCACTCATCCATCATTGTCCTTCAGTCAGTCTGTTCCAACTTCCAACCTCAAACCCAAATCAATTTGGTGGACCTACCAATTAAAAGTGAAAAGCCCGCGTGCTTGACTCGCTCATTGCCGGAGTTGGAGGCACTGAATGCTTGAATTGCGGCGTATGCCATGAACCTAATTATCACCGCCCACGGGCCACGGCAGAGATTGTGGTGAGAGAACGAGATGGCCGATCCTTCATCTTCATCTCCGGTCTCCACCCACTTGCATCAGGTTACTTTGACTTGGTTAAAGTGATACAACATTGAGATCATGCATGTCTCCAGAGTATCAAAGAATCCCTACTGATCTATCATTGCTTCAACAAATTTGAATTATACAATCTAACAAGTCTTCTTTCTATTTTTCTATTTTACCTTTTTGTCATTTTCTGTTCTATTTATTTATTTGGTTTTTAATGAAAAAGGGCAAAAAAACTGGGTCCGCATATGTATACTTGCATTTATCATATACGTATTTTGAGTTGGGCTATCAGCTATATATGTATGAAATTTTGGATATATTAGTAGGTGTTTGGCATCGATGCTGTCGATTCAGAGATGTTTTTTGAGAAAACGATGTTGTATGTATGAGGGTCTATTGCACCGTTTTCTTAGAAAACGGCTTCTTTATTTTTGTTTGGCATCATTACTGCCATATAAGCTGTTTTCTGAGAAAACAACACTAGTTTTGTTTGGTACTGGTGCTGTATAACCACTTTCAGCATTGGTCTACACTATCTAACGTCCAAGATGGTATCACATTGATGCCATGTTATTGCACTGCTAGTAGCAACGAGCTGTTTTTTGTGAAAACATTGAATTTGACGTTTCTTCATACCACACTTCCTGATTTCCAAGGCGTGGTTTGGAGCAACGTTTTTTTTTGGAAAAACAATGCCAAAAAAGAAATCGTTTTCTAAAGCATCACTTTTTCTGACACGATACAAATGTGGCATCATTTTCTCAAAAAACAACATCGATGCCAAACACCACCTTAATTCCTGTCAACCCTAATCTCTTGAGACATCAATTTGGTATGTGTTGGGTTGGTTAACATGAGGCACCTTTTTTTCATTATTTTTTCCGTTTTTATAATCTACTCTATCTCAGAATTTATTTATTAATTCCCCACACCTCTGAAATGAGAATCCTTCTCCCTCGTATTAAGGTGGACTGAACTCAAATTACCACTTTTTTTTTTCTCGAAAGAGAGGCAGTTTGTCCTGGATTAATAGGGTTGCGTATAAGTCGGTAGGGCTGCAAGTCGGGCTGGCTTAGGTCGGGTTGAGGCCAACTCTAGCCCAACCCTAACCCTAACCCAACTCGACCTTCAACCCAACCAACCCAGCCCTAACCCTAATCCTAACTAAATTCCTTCAACCCTAACCCAATCCAACCCAACCCGAAGTCAATTTCGGGTTGGGTTGGGCTCGGGTTGGATCCAACCCATCCTTTAAAATCTCATACAATTTCTCGATTTTAAATCTTAACTCAACTTTCAATACATATATTGATCCTATGTTTCATTAGTATTTGTTTGTTGACGCTATTTTTTTTAGTACAAAATTCAGAAAAGCAAGTGTTAGAAATGACTATAGTTTATTATGAGTTATGACTTACAATAGATCTTTCTTGGGCGGCAAACAACATAGAGGGGATGAAAAATAAAATTTTCAAAAAACACAAAATAATGTTATTAAGGTTTTAGTCTTTTTGATTAGGATTAAGTGAAGTGATTATCTTAAAAGAAATACATGATACTATGTGGTGGGGGCTATACAAATATCATGCATCTAAACAAGTCAATGTATGTTATATATTATATACAACATATATTTATATATGACATGTACTTATAGAGTCGGGTTCAGGTTGGATCGAATTGGCTAAGGGTCAATCCTAACCCAACCTGAAATAAAGTCGGGTTCATGAATTTCAACCCTAACCCTAACCCGAACATCAACCTGATCCAACCCAACCCAGCCTTTTCGGGTTGGGTTAGGATTGGGTTCGGGCCAACCTGGCCCAGGTTGCAGCCTTATAAGTCAGATTAGACTCGATCCAAATCTGATACCGATATGTTAAGAGGTGGATTTAGATATCCCTCCTGATTTTAACAAATCGGGTTAGATCGGAAAAGCTGATCCGTTAACTTAACGGATTAAATTTGGATATTGGTTGATTTGATCCATTGTGACCCGATTCAATTCGTTAATTATGAAATATTATAGATTATATATGTATATTTTACATAATTATATATATTTTTTATAATTCTAATGGAATCGGATTTTGTTAACAGATCGGATCAGATATGCCCTTACCGAATCCGATCCGATCCGATCCGTTGCAGCCCTATGGATTAATGTAATACTCTTGTATTATTGAAATGCCTGCCACCTGACACCGCCCCACTTCCTCAGTCCTCAAATGTTGTCCAGGTACCATTACCAATACAAGAACAATAGATCCACCAATTTGACACGGCGGCAATCAAAAACTTTACAACTCTTGCCATTATTTCTAGAATGCTCTTTTAATTAAATATATCGTACTTATTACAAAGAAAAAACAGCTTAATAGGCTTTCAAAAAAAAAAAAAAAACAGTCTAATTTATAGATGAGACCATCTATTATCCTCCACGTGCTGAAGTGGATGAATTATGATGTGGCATATTCAAAATCCTTCGTCTATATTAGCTTGGCCACGCATTAATGTAAGCTGAAGAAAAGAACTCTACTTCCTTGGTTAAATTTAGAGCCAATCATCGAAGATCATATCTGCGCCCCACATACGGCACCCACAAATGCCACACATGCATATTTCAACTCACATTGAAAATATCTCTCAAAATTTTCGGTGGGAAATATTCCTAATACACGGTTAAGATATACTGTGGGGCGTCCTTTATGGGGGCACAGATTTGAATGCCAGTCATCCAATGCAATTAGACAAGTTTAATGTCAAATAGCCAATTCTAATGTATTCATTGACAAATTAAAAAAGAGAGTTATTTCTCGTCATCTGCAATGTAAAAGCTGTAAAGTAAACAAGGGCATGAGAAAAAGTAACCCAAGTCAGGTCATCATTTCTTTTGGTTTGATATTAGATTCCCCAAGTTGTCATTCTATTAAGTTTTGATTTTTACTGTTCGGCAATTCCGAAGTCTGAAACCAAAGAGATCGCTTAAAAAATTATACAAAACAAGACCTTCATTTTATATTATAAATCTCAAGATCACATAGATTTGAAAATTAAAAATAGATGAAAGTTTTTGTTTGTTCCGATGGAAGGGGGGGCATAATGCCATGGCCAATTGCCCCTTAAAAGCATAAAAAGAGCAAAAGTTAAACTAACTAATGATACATACTTCACATACGTTAGGGATAGATACTGACTGAAACATGTTAGCAGCCCCATGGGCGGCAATTAAATTCCACATAATTACTTGCTGTGTATCTGCCTTGCGGATTTAGGGTGTGGATGGGATTTGGGAGTATGGTATTAGGTTAAGCCCAATCCTCTTTTCTATGAATTTATTTATTTTTTATGTTTATTTATATTATTTTACTTGTTTATATAATAAAATATTGGATATCGATTTTGAACCCTACAAGTTCCACAGTTAATAAGAAAAGCAAAAAGGTTTTGCACGAGAAAGGAGGATTTTGATTTTGAAAATACAACCCACTCCAGTTTTGTGTTATTATCATGCAAAATAATACAAAATATAAAATTATACACTACATATTTGTAATTATACTTGTTTCAATTTGAGTCGAATTTATACAAACCCTCCTCGATGCCACCCTCATGTCAGCTTAGTAAAATGCATTCATTGGCTGAGCTCAAAATAGCCTAAGCTTTAACAAGTCACGCTGACAGTGGACCAATCTTGAGAAAAATATACACATGGGGCCCAATATATAATGGGTTGGCGCAATATCAATACAGGATGGATTAGGGCACCACACCACACCACATGATCATACTGTTTCATAATTATGGCTGCAAGTCGGGTTAGGTTGAGGCAAACCCTAGCTCAATCCTAAGTTCTAGCCCCCAAACCTAACTCTAATCTAATCTAACCTCCAACACAATTTTACCTAACCCTAACTCTGACCATAATTAAATTCCTTTAATCCTAACCCAATTCAACCTTCTTCCCATCCCTTAAAACCTTGTAAAACTTCTTAATCTTATATTTTAACTCAACTTTCATTGTATATTAGGTATGATCCCAAAATTTTGTTTATCTTGTGATCAGGGGTGGAGCTAGAATTTTTTTGTGAGGGGGGCCAAAACCTGAAGTGAAATGGGGGAGGAAGGAATAAGTATGGATGGGCCCATAGGGAGCCAACCATTGGGGTGGAGAGTTTGGGAGGGGGGAAATTTTACATAGAAAGCTCTATTTCCAAGTGAAAAATTCTGGACCATGGGGGGGCCATGGCTCCCCTGGTCCCCTTGGCTCTGCCCCAGCTTGTGATAATATGAATGAACTGGAATCTTGGTAATCAACCAAACTACGAATGAAGCATATGTATAAAGTGCATGAATCAAACAAGAATTGAGTTGACCAAACAAAACATGGCAAGTTGGCAACTAATAAGGGGGTCAAACGCCAACTAGGGTGTTATGCGGTTAAAAACCGTAAAATCGAACTGAATCGAACTAAATTTGTAGTTTGGTTCAGTCTATATTCATAAAGGTTTGGTTCGGTTTAACAAATTTGAAAAATACGATTTACGGTTTGGTTTATTAAATTTTATAAGCCAAATCAAACCATAAATCATAAACCGTATTAATATATATCCATATATATATGTGTGAAATTATGAATATATAAATATATAAATTAAATTTTAATTTTTTAATTATTTATCTTGACTCTTCTCTCTTCTCTTCGATAATCAATACCCTACCCACCTGGTTTTCTTCCTAGAGAACACTGAACATTGAAAGAGAGAGAACCTCATGTCCTCAGCCCTCCCTCTGTATGCATCGCTAGTTTAGTGTCGCCGATTACTATTGATCATATCTTTGCCGTATGCGATAAATACTCTCTCTCTCTCTTTCTCTCTCTTGCTCGCTCGCTCATTTTCATTATCTGATACAAACAAAACCCTAACCATTGTCACCGGCTTGCCGCCCCACCATTTTCATTGACTCACCGCCAACCACTCCACCATTGTCGTTGCTCCCCTCTCCCTCTCATCTTGTCATCTCTCTCTCTTGCTCTCTCACTCATTCTCATTATCTGGTACAAACAAAATCCTAACCATTGTTGCCACCCCACCAATTTCACTGACTCACCGCTAGCTAGTCCATCATTGTCATTGCTCCCCTCTCGCTCTCATCTTGTCGTCTCTCTTCCAACCCTAACAAAACACCCTAACCAAGAAGGCCAGGAAACTCTCTTCCTCTATTCAAACAAACCTATCCGCCCTAGTCCAGCTAACTGCTGCAATCTCTTTATCATCTTCCCATCTCCTCTCTAGTCTCTTCTATTATTTGAAAAAGAAAATCCTTAAGAGCCTAATCCCTTTATCTCTTCCCTGATGCAATGATATAGGTTCAACTGTTAACACCAAGGAGCATAACTGGAATTGGAACTCTAAGAATACAAGAACAAAATTCGAATTTGGTGTTAGCATCCGATTTTTGCTTAGTCTACTGTCTAAACTCCCAATTCACCCTCGAACACTGATAAAACCATTCTGACCCTATCGAAATCCAAAGAATCCAAAGAACCCAAATCTTAACCCCTAAATCCCTAAAATCCATCGTTGAACCCACCTAATACCCTTAAAGCCCCAAAATACCCCTTCTCTCTAAATTTCCAAAATGCCCTTGATCAAATTACCAAAATACCCTTAACGTCAAATACCCAAAACCACCCATTTTTCAAGTCAACGAAAATGCCCTTCATACCCTAAAATCCCAAAAATACCCTCCAAACCAAACTTCCAAAATACCCTTCCATTTCAAATTCCGAAAATGACCCTTCAAAAATACTAAAATACCCCTTGCTTGAATTCCCAAAAATACCCCTCCATTTCAAATTCTCCAAATGACCCTTCAAAATTACCAAAATACCCCTTGCTTGAACTCCAAAAAATACCCCTTAGAACAAACTTCCAAAATACCCCTCCATTTCAAAGTCCCAAAATGACCCTTCAAAATTACCAAAATACCCCTTGCTCGAATTCCCAAGATGCCCCTTAACTAAATTACCCGAAATAGCCCTTCTTCCAAGTTTCCAAAATGTCCCTTGCCCAAATTACCAAAATTCCCCTCAGGTCAAACTCCCAAAATATCTAAAATCTTCACGTTCAAACCCTAGATTACCCCAATCACCCTCTTGATACTTAATTTACCAAATTCCCCTTCTTAGCCCCAATTTACCACATTGCCCTTCACCCAAAATTCCTAAAAAGTATTCTCCATCCCAAATTTCCAAAATACCCTTCAGACCTTAAATTATCGAAATACCCTTTTGAACCCGAATTACCTAACACCCCCTCTAAACTTATATCACCCCTCCAAACCCTAACTTGCCAAATCAGCCCTTTTATTTTACTAAAAGTTTATTAGCCCCCCTTGCTTTCCCATTATAGGAAGAGGCTCGAGCAAGTGAGAACGGGTCTCTCTCGGTGGTTCCCCTTTTGAAAGGCTATCAAACTAAGAGTAGAGAGAGGGGGCTCGAAGGGAGAGGAGTCATCTCGTTAGGATAACCCGAGAGGGGAGAACGAGTAGAGGAAGAGAGGGGTCTGAGAGTTTCTTATAGGGAGAAGCCAAGAGAGAGAGAGAGATCTAAGTCGAGAGGAGAAAGATGAAGTGATTTCAGGAGATAGATAGATAGATAGATAGATAGATAGATAAATAGAGAGATAGATAGATAGATAGAGAGAGAGAGATATAGATAGATAGATAGATAGATAGATAGATAGATAGATAGATAGATAGAGAGAGAGAGAGAGAGAGAGAGAGAGGTTTTTGGAGAAGATGAGTGCGAATAGGAAGGGAGAACGGAGAGAAGATAGAGGAGGTTTCGAATTGAGTGAAGAGGGGAGAGAGAGAGAGAGAGAGAGAGATCTAAGTTGAGAGGAGAAAGATGAAGTGATTTCAAGAGATAGATAGAGAGAAAGATAGATAGATAGATAGATAGAGAGAGAGAGAGAGAGACCGAAGCCCACCCAACGTCAATCCAAGATGATAAAAAATCCTTGAATCAACATCTCCAGAAGTTTGAAGGCTACATAGAGGAAACACCATTACCTCACATCTTGTCGAATATTGATTTTGCTAGACATGTAATTTGTTAGCTTGAGTTTTCTCTTATTTATTTATTTATTTTTGTTTTGTTTTGTTTAGTCTTCTATCATGCTCTTGAATTCAAGTTCGAGAATAATCGTTTCTCCCATGTCAGGGAGGATAATGAGTATTTTCTCCACTATTTTAGACTAATCGATTGAATCCGAAGGTGGAGATTTTGATAGAAAAGGAGTAAGAAATCACCCTTTTGCTCAGGCCCCTACATCCAAAAGAGGTTGGTATAAGAAATTCTCCAAACCACATCAAACCGGACAGCGAACACCCCTATAAGCCTATCCTCCAAACATGAAGACTTTTTATATTGGGTTTTTGTTTGTAGTTTTTATGATTGTCGGAAACTTCATGGAGGTTTTTTGTATTTTACTCATAATAAAAAAAAAATCAGTTAGGTGAGAGGTATTTCCCAAGTCCCCAAGTTTCCAATCCGGGCCAGGTTGCACCTGGGACCTGACTTTTTTTTTTTTTTCAATTAATTGTTAAAACTAATTAAAGTTTAGTCTTAAATTAGTAACTAACGACCGTACTAGTCGTTTCTCGTTTCTTTTGTTAAAACCTAAAAAGTAAAAACAGCTAAGTCCGAAGACGTGTAAGAAACGCGCAGCGCACGCAGTAGGCAGTAGGCAGGACATATTTGAATTTTGAATTGCGTAATGTAATGCCTTAAATTACATTATTATCAATATATATATATATATATCTATATATTAGTGTAAAGTAAACTGTCCGAAAAATAAAAAAATCAGGTCTGTTACGAATTACGATATTCAACCTACTACGATACAGGATACACTCATTAGTCATTACCTCAATTTTACTTTGCCCTTCTAAATTTTGGCTTTGGGGGCGCTACAGCCTACCGCTACGGCTACTGTTGTTGATTGTTCAAGGCCGAAGCGAACACCAGAGGGCATTTCAGTCTTTTGAGAGAAAAAATCACTTTTGAGTTTCTGACAATACTACTTAACTATGGAAAAAGCAGAAACCGGTAATACCATTCTGGTATGTGGTATGGTATCCACATCTCGAGATGTTCATGTGTCTCCATTCCGTTATTCTCGATGACCATGACCATCCCCTCTTCTTCTTCTCTGATCCCTTTTTTTTTTTAATGAAATGAAATATAAAACTCAACGTATTTATTTCATCAGATTCAGACGGTGAAAACGATTTTCTTGATATACGTGCCAGCAAACACGCTTCATAAATCGCGTACACGCGTGACTCCCCACGCCAAAACACCCCCACCCCGGGGGCCCTCCATAAGAATGGGACCCACAGGACACGCTAGATTAGATCCCAGTCCGCAACCGCATGTGGGTGCTTTCAGGAAATCCGAACGTTGGAAAGGTCGGGACGCCGAGATTAGTGCATATGTACTGTCTTTTCGCTGGCGGTCTCATGCGGATGCCCCAACCTCTAATTTACATTCAAAATAAAAAATAAAAAATAAAAAATAAAAAATATTTAATAATTTTATTAATTTCCGAAATTTGAGGGAACCGGCAAAAGCCCTCCTAATCCTAATAGAGTAGTGGTCCCGGTAGTAGGGGTGGACTGGAACTCTGGAGTCTGGAAGGAAGTAGTAGTGGCCACTGGTGACAAGCAGCAGCCAAAAGTAGTCTGTGTCTGTCTCTCTGAAATCTCTTCTCATCGCAACACCAACACCAAAGCCCCAACTATCCCATCTTCGTCTTTCTGCTGCTCTTCATCTACTACCTCCTCCCTCTCCCTCTCTGTCTCTAACAGATTAATGTAAACACCTAAACGCTCAGAAGTTCGGCTTCAAATCCGCTGCAAACACCCACAAATCCCCTAGATGGCTTTGTTTCGCTTCTTCCCCTTGTTTTTGCTCTGCATTTCCTCATTTCTGTGCTTCTGTTTCGCCGATGATCCCTTCGTCTTTTACGACTGGGAGGTCTCTTACATCACGGCTGCACCTTTGGGTGTCAAACAACAGGTTTCTTTTCTTTTTCTAACATCTCTCTATCTATTTCCTTACCTGTCGCTACATCTTCTCCTCTTGTGTTGTTTACTAGGTTTTCTTCTTTCAACCACTTGGTTTTCTCTGCTACTCTTTCGTTTATTCTGTCCATACTTATCTCGGCTAACTGAGTGCGTTTGATAATTTTGGTTTGTAGTTTTCTTTTGCTCTCCGTGATCTGGGTTCTGTGTTATGGCTTTACTCTGTTAAAATATATACAGATATTAGTGATTTTAAGTGGTATAGCTGTTGCTTTTCTTATGCATCTCTCTTCGTTGCCTTGGGTTTGCAGGTAATAGCGATTAACAGCAAGTTCCCGGGTCCTATTGTTAATGTGACTACGAATAACAACGTCGTAGTCAATGTTCTCAACAGTCTGGATGAAGATCTCCTCATTACTTGGTAGCATTCAGTTTACATTTTGCCTAGTTAATTTTGTTTAAATCTACTACGCTTTTTTTTTTTTAACTTAATCGTAGTGCTAATATGCATTGTGGGCTATAGACGTTGGAGTGATGTTTTGAAGATTTTGTCCGTGGGGATGATTTTGACAGGGACGGCATCCAGCATCGTCGTAATTCTTGGCAAGATGGCGTTCTGGGCACCAATTGTCCTATCCCTGTAGATTATAACTGGACTTACCAGTTTCAAGTCAAGGATCAGATTGGGAGTTTCTTCTACTTCCCTTCGCTCCATTTCCAGAGAGCGGCGGGTGGTTATGGAGGCATCATTATAAACAACCGGCCTATCATCCCTGTGCCTTTTGGGACCCCGGATGGAGATTTCACCATTCTCATTGGTGACTGGTACACCCAAAACCATACGGTTAGTGCTATTGCATGATCAACAAATTTTCTTGTTTTTGGAAATGAAACCCCACTGGTATCTGGGATGTAGTGGCTGATGCTGGGCCTCTTATGGTTGTAGGATCTGAGAAAAGCCCTTGATGCCAGTAAAGACCTTGGGATGCCAGACGGAGTTCTCATAAACGGGAAGGGCCCTTACAGATATAACACCACTCTCGTCCCAGATGGCATTGATTTTGAAACTTTTAATGTCCAACCAGGTAATTTGCATTATACATTTTGGGGTGCATGATGAGTCTGTGAATTTTATACCATTTTATCATATAAACATCTGCCAAACTTTTATATCTAAGAGTTGACTGATGGCATCCTTGTCCTTCCTCCATTTCTATAAAATCCAACCAATTTGATGATCTATAGAAATAGTTTCTTCCCTTTATATTTGTCCAAAGCTAAAAGCATATTTCATTCAATCAAGAAACTTGTATGACTATAGAATCGGTAATGGTACCAAGCAAGAAAGCCCAGATACAATTTCTTAGAAAGAACAAAATATACACAAGTAGTGGATAAATGAGAAGATACAGAACTTCTGCAACTGATGAATGATGAGGCAAGATCACCAACAGAAGGACCAATCAGCGCATCTCCAAGAAACTGCAACCACCATCAAGAACTGCAACTGCCAGTGGAAATATGGTCAGGAAACAGCCATGGACAGCGAAATCCAAAGCAGGGCCACTGCCCAACACCAGATCAATGAAGAGTCATCCCCCTAAACCAAAATCCCTGCACAAAAGAAGCAAAGCAAAAAACAAAAAGAATAAAGGAGAACAACTGGTGAGAAGAAAAAATGATGGGATGATGGGAAAAGGGTGAACAACTGTACAATGGAATGGATTAATCAGGAGGGAGAGAGAGGAGTGAGAAAAGGGAAGGGGAAAACAAAAAACAAGAAAAATGGGAAGAGAGGGAGAAAGTGGAAAGAAAAGAAGAGGGAGAGGGGGAACTCCCTGAGGGGCGCCACCCCAAAAGGAGACCGATGGCTGAAGATGGACAACGGTGGGTGGATGATGAGAAGAAACTCGAGGACACCTCAAGAGGGAGACTCTCTAAACAAAGAGAGAGAGAGAGAGAGAGAGAGAGAGGAAACCTCTGGATACCCCAGAGAGAAAAGCCTTGTCTGGTTCTTTATCCAAAATTTGACTGCTTAAATTGTGTTGTCAGTTAAATTAGTTGGTTAATTTGATAACACAGTTAACACATCCTGGATTGAAAATAACATGTATTGGTACCGATTAAAAAACACGTATAGGTCAGGTAGATAATAGACTATTATATGTAGCTTTAAATTTCTAACCAGGATTTGTATCAATTATTTATTCCTGATATTAGTTGTATCTTAAACTTTAACAATGTATTCTGATGCTTTAATTTATACCAAAAAAGCTGATGCTTTAATTGTTAGGATACAGAACTTAAAATTGAAAATCAGTTTCAACAGTCTATATTATCATCATTTAAAAGTAAATAAAAACAGAAAACATGATGTGGTTTTGGGGATATTTTTGGTGATATCACATCTCTTATTAACCTGGTTCCTAGATATTATTTTCATTTGTGTTTTTTTATGTGTTAAATGTTACTGTTTGCAGTTTGAATTTACAAAGTGGTTTTGGGACAGGAAAAACTTACCGTATTCGTGTACATAATGTTGGAATATCAACTACTTTGAACTTCAGGATCCAGAACCATAACCTGCTTCTTGTAGAGACAGAGGGATCATACACAGTGCAGCAAAATTATACTAGCCTAGATATTGCTGTTGGACAATCTTATTCATTTTTGGTTACCATGGATCAGAATGCAAGCACAGATTACTATGTTGTAGCAAGTGCTAGGTTTGTGAATGAATCTCTTTGGAAAAGAGTCACAGGTGTTGCAATCCTACATTATTCCAATTCCAAGGGAAAAGCATCTGGCCCTCTTCCGGATCCACCAAATGACTTTTATGACAAAACATTCTCAATGAACCAGGCAAGATCAATCAGGTTTGTTCACCTTTTCTTCTTGGTGTGTAATGGCAATCTCCCCAACCCCACCCCCCAAACATACAGACACTAGGAATTCATTTTGTATATCTTTCTCTTGGATAAATTAGAGAATTCTTTTGATGAAGTTTTCAGGGGAAAAATCTTCTGAGAACTAGTTACTCTACAATCTATTTCCTTTGACTTTAACTGGTTCCAAATTTAACAGGTGGAATGTGTCTGCTAGTGGTGCTCGCCCTAATCCACAGGGATCTTTTAGATATGGCTCTATCAATGTGACCGATATTTATGTACTGAAGAACAAGCCGCCAGTAACCATTGATGGCAAACGAAGAACCACTCTTAGTGGGATTTCATATGTCAATCCATCTACACCAATCAGGCTTGCTGACCAGTACAATGTGAAGGGGGTATACAAGCTTGATTTCCCCAATGAGCCACTTACTGGGGCACCCAGAATGTCAACATCTGTTATTAATGGTACTTACAGGGGTTTTATGGAAATCATCTTACAAAATAATCACACAACAGTCCAAAGCTATCACATGGATGGATATGCATTTTTTGTGGTTGGGTGAGCATTTCTCATCTTTTCTTAATACAAATATTTACCTGCATACATGATTATATGTCATTTTGCCTCAGTGTTAAGAATTATATAGTTCAATAAATTGTTTACAGGATGGATTTTGGAGAATGGACAGAAAACAGCAGGGGTACATATAATAAATGGGATGGAATTGCTCGCAGCACGATACAGGTGTGCTTTGATTGCTCATATTTTTAATTCTTGGTCAATTTTAATGTATTCTTCTCTTTTTCCTGTCACTGTCTAGAAAACAAAATGACAAATCTCCAAGAATATCTGTTTTTCTGGCAATGGTTTCAAAATGTGGGTTTCTGTTTCATGCACACTTTAGCAGGACCCTTTCCTTGTTTCAAATTAAGGGGGGAAGAGGCAACTAAAAGAAGCTAAATGTGGCTGTGTTGTTTTGTATAGGTATACCCTGGGGCATGGACAGCAATTTTGGTCTCCCTTGATAATGTTGGTGTCTGGAACCTCAGAACAGAAAATCTTGACTCATGGCATCTAGGTCAAGAAACGTATGTAAGGATTGTCAATCCAGAGGCCAACAATAAAACTGAGTTACCAATACCAGACAATGCCCTTTATTGTGGTGAACTCCAATCTTTGCAAAAGTATGTCACCAAACCCTTGAATACTAATCATGCTCTTTTTGCTTTTAATCATCTCCCTTAATCAAAGCTTATTCATTCAACTTCCGCTCACGTCTCTACAGGCCACAACAACGCCACCACAAGAAGAACGCTGCATCATCAATCACAGGTGGAAGATGGAATCTGTTGTACACTCTGCAAATGACTCTCTTATCTGCTTTTTTGATTTTCCACTAATCATTCATTCTGATTGGATAACTCAAAAATATTTATTGACTGGGTGGTGGTTAGTGATGTGGTTGTCTTTTTCCTGTTGTAAGTCTGAGAATGCTTGTTTGAGAGACATCTTCCAGTTGTTAGTGCTTAGGTGAGCAAAAACAAGTCTGTTATATATGAATTTTCCTAGTGATTTTAGACGTTTTTCTTGTGTCCTGGGATTCTACTACTCCCATACCCTTGTAATTCGGGTTATTGGGGGGATAGGAATTTATCATTCTTTTCGAATTGTAATTTATGTACTGGTGATTCACTACTACCCATTTCCAATACCATTTGACACCCTATACCCAAGTTAATGTGTTTTTGTAGTAAAGTTTCTATGAATGCAATCAAAGAAAAAAATATTGCGGATGTCTATTTTCCATTATAATTCATGTTTGTTGCTGAATTAGGATTTTCTCTTCACACCAATCTCATCATGTCAAGGTTCAAAATTTCGTCACATATCGGCTCGTATCGTTTTTTCGGATTATTGACATGAGAAATGGTTCTAAATCAATGATACTGTTTTTTTTTGTTGTGTCGAAAGCGTATTGAGCCCATATTGGCCATGTATCGGTATATTTCAATGAATTTTGGTTGCGTATCGGACGATACGTGATGATTTTACTGGTACAAAAATGCAAATAAAAATGATTTTGAAAGAGGGTTTTTAAACCCATTTTAGAGGCCTTTCTTCCCTCAACCATCAAGAAAGTTTCTTAACATTTTTAGAGACTCAAATCTAGCAAAAATTCATCAAACATCTACAAAATTCAAAGATTCAACAAGTTTTTCAAGGTTGTGAAAGAAAGGAGTGAAAATAGGTATGCTTTTTTAAATTTTTTTATATTTTCAACCAATGTTTTTGGGTTTTTTTTTTTTTTTTTAGTTTGGTTGCTTAAAAACATATTTATGTATGTTGATTTGCTATTTTTGTACAAAAAATCCCACATATTTTGTAGCCATATGCAGATCTTTGAGAATATTTGAAGAAATTCTAGAGTAGTAAAAATTCTGAAAAAAAATGAAACTTTTAGGTTTTTCTTGTGATCTACCTCTAGAAATTGATTATGTTGTAGATCTATGGATGATCTATGATGTCCATAGATCAATTGAATTCTTTTATAAATAATTGATTTTTTTTTTAATTTTTGAATAATATATATAATATAATTTATTTAATTTTATGTGATTTAACACTATAGGCTGAGTATGTTGTAGAGCCAAGGTAGATCTAACATGGTCCATAATTCCATACATCAAATATTCAAATATCATGTGAAAATTTTAATTTTTTTAATTTTTTAATTTTAGTTAATTTTTAAAATAAAACATGCAAAATAATTACTTGATCTATTATGTCCACAAATCCATTCAAATTTTAATAGATGTCCATGAAACCATTCAAAAAAAATATTTGTTTAATTTTTACAATAAAACATGCAAAATATTTATTTGAAAATAAATAAATATTTAAAAAATATAGAAAGTGTTTGATTAAAAAGTTACAAACTTTACATAATTATTTGATTCAATAATTATTAATTATTTAATTGGATTGGACAACACTTAGCAAAGTATCTAAAACAATTAAAAAGAATTTTTAGCAGTATTTAAATATGTTAAAAAATACAAAATAAAAGGCATTTATATATTTCACATGATAATCTATAACTTGAATGTGAACATAATTATGGATAATTATTTGCAAATTTGTGAATTTCTTTGTTAAATAAGATAATTTTAAATTTGTGATTAAATAAGTATATATGATGGATAATTGGCTATTTGGGTAATTAATGTTTGTTATTTGTTATATTATATAATTTATTTAATTACTTGTTAGATTTATGAATAATTGTTACTTATAGGTTCTAACATTAAATTTCTAAATTCTAATTAATTTTTGTGTATATGTTTTATGATAGTGTAACACTATGAATCTATGAGATTGTGACACATTGATACTTGGGAGTTGGGATTTAGAATTTGACCATTTAACCCTTTGACATGACACCTAGAAAAAGGAAAAAGATTTTGATTGTAAATATAACACCAAAATTGATGGGAATTGGTTTCATACAAAATACAACTATTGTGGTAAATTATGAAAGGTGGTGGTGTAATCCACCTGAAACAACACTTGGCAAGAGGATATCCTAGTGTTATTGATTGTCCTAAATGCCCACTAGAAATTTTTAGGGCGATGCAAAAGAATCTTAAAGAATAAAAGGTGCTGAGAAACCAACAAGAAAATGGTACAAAAATGATTAGAAGAATATTAGGGCCCAAATATGATGATGATGATGATTGATGTAGTGTGATATGACTGCTCCCTACTAGAGGATGGTCTGGTTTCCAGTCAGACGACGAGCTAGGTGAATCTGCATAACAAGATCAGAGAACCCAGGGTGGCTAGCCCGGCGAGGTCGCTCTGATGCTTAAGTTAGTAAGTTGTTGCGAGCTGAATAACTTTGAGAGTGTAGAGAGCTAGAGAGCAGAAAAATCACGCGTACCTTATGCCCTCGGGGTTGGAGCATTTATATAGTGGAGTCCTCGTGGGTCTTGCGGATTGGTTATGTGATATCCGTTACGATGGGATTCATTTCCACTTTAATTGGGAGATAACGCTATCAATTGATAAAGCTTATCAAATCCTCTCGAACCGGGCGGGGAGGGGATAAGGCTTGCCGTTATGCGGTGTGATCCCGCGGGGTTCGGAGTCTGTTGGAGAGATTTCCGGGGTCATCACGTAGTGGTCTGGATCGGTATCCCTGAGCTGATACTTTTTAGTTCCAAACTGGACTAAATGCCGAAGTGCCTTGGGGCCGCGGTGACCTTGTTCCGAAGTGACCCTATGCCGAGGTGGTTGGGTGTCCGAGCTCAACTGTTGCGAACTAGGCATGTCAGGTTAAGCTGTCATCTCTTAGTCAGGTCGCGTCCATGTGTCCCCTTTTTACTAGGTCGGGCCAAATCACCCTTCATCAATTGCCCCTCACTCCCTGAGCCAGGGGTTTCGACCCGGTGTGGGGAGTTCATGACGAGTTCAGGTGGATTTGGCACGAGGTCTAGGCGGTTTGTCGGGCGAATCATTTGGTCGGACCTGTTCGGAGTCCCGACCCAACCAGTAATAACCCAGGTCGCGTCGGGTGTATGCGTGGACGTCATGCTGTTTATGGACTCCACGGACGTAAAAAACGCGCTCAACTGATTTTGTCCTTGGGCGTCGTGCGGTCGGTTTTCATGAGAGTCGTTGGATCGGGCAGGTCTCAGCCATTGATTGCCTCGCGGTGAACTATAAATAGGTGGCCGAGGGACCCCTCTTCTTCGCCAAAAATCCTATGATTGAGCTCTCCCGAGGTCGTATCAGAGTCCTTCAGCTCGCTACTTCCTCCTTTGTATTCCAAGGTCGTTTTCCTTTTGGTGAGTTCGTCTTTTCTTAGTTTGTTCTCTTTTCTTGTTCCTGTTTCAACATGTTTAGTGCTAGCATAGATAGGCTCCTTAGCGATTCTAGTGAGCTCAAGGGTGCTGAGGTGCAGTCCTCGGCTCCCGTTGGCGAGGTCAGCTCCTCGCTAGGTAGCTCCCCCCTTCGCCTCTTAGAGGAAAACTCTTTACCTGAAGTTGGGCCATCTCGGCCTGAGGAGCCCGAAGCTTAGGAGGAGGGACCAACCTCCAGAGAGGAGGTCCCATCTTCTTCTCGGGGTCGGGATTTGGATGACTTCGGGCCTTCTACCATGACCTCAGACAAGCTGCTGTCTTTCGTAGCTCGTTATCGTCTTCTTGATAACCTAGTTTTTAGTATTCCTTTAGGTCAGT
The DNA here is from genome assembly GCF_000365185.1 of Nelumbo nucifera. The sequence continues at coordinate 1,435,753 of NW_010729110.1, read as the reverse complement.
ACCCTTGGGTTCATGGTCGCCATGAGCTCGCGGTTTTCGAAGATCATCTCGTAGCTGGGCTGCACTTCCCGCTCCACCCATTTATTATAGAAATAATTAAGTTTTTTGATATCACTATCGACCAACTACACTCGAACTCCATCCGAACTATAGTAGGTACTATCTCCCTGTTCCACAAGTACAACCGACCTTTGTCCTTAGACGTCTTTAGTTCGATCTGCTTAATCAAAAAGAACTCTGCTTGTTTGTGCGGGGAAGTCCGACAAAGTTACTACATCTCTCCTCGGCCCAGGTTCAAAATTCTGTTCGGCAGCCCGAACAAAGTACTGGCCTAGAAGAGAAGATACTTTTTTGTTCGRAACCCTGAGGGATGTCCCTTCCCAACTCACTAGAGGGTGGTTATTAAAGACCCTAGGGTAAGCTTAGATGCGGATATTAGGGTGGTCGTTAACTCCTAGAGGGACCTTGGCCTGAAGATGAGAGATTTCTTGGCCGAGGAGAAGCTTGTGCGAGCTGGACTGAGTCCTCCTGGTAGGCCTCCACCGAGATACTTATTTACTTTGGATTTTCTTTAGTTCGTGACTAATCTTTTCTTTTCCTCTTGTAGTAGCCATGCCGGAGGTCGATGCAGAGAACCTTCTGAAGAGCGTCCAGAGAGGGAAGAAGAGGAAGGCCTCAAAGAAGGCTCACCGGGAGGCC